>JAPYZI010001991.1:0-50852 GCA_030523105.1 Ophioninae sp. A BG-2022a | reverse complement strand
GAAAAATTTGCAAAAATCGATGGTCCAACTTTGAAATTCTACCAAAAATCGAAAAATCATCGGATTTTAATGATTAAAAAAGCATTTTGAAGAGAAAATAATACCGAAGAGATTAAGCGCAGAGTGGAGTTCCAAATCCTAAAGGAAAAGAAGTTATCCATGATTTTGTGAAAAAACTTTTTTCCCCCGGAAATCCAAAAAAATTTAGGATTTTTAATATTTTTTTTATTGGTCCGTTTCGATGTAATTTGATCCCTTGAACTCAAATCTGCCATTAATTTCCCCCAAAACCCAAAATTTCCATAAAAAAATCATTAAAAAAAGGTGCTTTCAACGGTGTTTTCGACGAAATTACGATTATATTCGAAATATTAATAATAATTCAGGGGTTGATCCGCGAACCATACATGCTTGTATCAATCGACTCAGAATTTCACCCCCAACTCTCAATTTCACGGATGAGGTGCCGTCGTGGGACACCCTGCATATCTTATATGAACGATTCGTAAAAAAAAGCCAATTAGTCAATGTGGCAGGGAGGCTAACTTTACGGCGGTCCTCCATAATAACCGAGCGCTCGTGACGCCACCAGGCGGCAGTTTGAGTCATAGAAGGACAGTTCTGAGCAGCTTGAAGACAAGCATTCAGTGACCCAAACTGCCGCCAGCGGCATGACGAACGCCCAGCTGTTATGGAGGCCCCTTCCTTCTCTCTCTACAAAATATCATTTTATTTCATGTAGAATTTTTGTGGCAAAAATACAGCATCAAAAATAAAAAGGAAAGAAAGCAGTTCTTCGTCGTGCCGCGTTGTGAGCATCTCTTATGAAGCGCAGCGTACCCACCGATAGAGCCTTTCTCGTCAGGCTTTCGTGATAAAAACATTGCCACAGAATAGATAGCGCCACGTGCAGGTGAGGGTTCGAATATACAAATGGAAATAGAACGCGACTCAATTCGTGCAGTAGTGTGGCAAATCACCGCCCGAACGATTTTCAGATCAGCTGATCGTGCTTGGAAAAAGAAACATCCGTGAGATGTTGGAACCCGGTTTTTTGTCGAAACGCAAGCGAGAGCGACTCGGACATTGTCCGATCTAAAATGTTCAATACGAGTCGTTTTTTTCGCAGGAATATTTATTTACGCTTGAATGCGATACCGTTGTTCATGGCGACACTATTGGCTGTGATGTTGGTCGCGTACGCGATTATTGCGTTCAATCGCTGCGCGGCGAATTTGAAAGAATCGAAAGTTGAAAAAACAAAATACAGGCTGATAATTGTGATACTCACGCATCCAGATTCCATGAGGAATCGCGATACTATAAGAAAAACTTGGCTGTCCGATAAACATCGCAACGTCAAACACCTCTTCGCCATCGGCACTTACGATCTTCAACCTGAACAGGTGGAAACATTGCAATCTGAGATGCACAAGTACGATGATTTGCTTTTACTTGCGAATCACGAGGATACCTATCGAACTCTGACGAAAAAGGTGCTGATGTCCCTTGTGGCCATTCACGATACGTACAATTTTGATTTCCTCCTGAAATGTGACGACGATAGTCTTGTTCTTGTGCATCGAATTCTCCGAGAGCTCGACCAGTGGGAGATGCGAGGCACTAAGAAAGAGTTGTATTGGGGATACTTCAATGGAAAGGCTCGGGTGAAGAAACGAGGGCCCTGGGAAGAACGCGATTGGAACTTGTGTGATTATTACCTTCCGTATGCTACTGGCGGAGGCTACGTTCTCTCTTACAATCTTGTTCGATTCATTGCTTCTAATTCTGATTCGTTGAGGTTGGTTCCGCAATGTATTTTATACTTATTGTTTACGCTCTGAATCAAACACATAAAAATGTCTGCCTTCATCACCGATCCATGATGCTCTTAAACTTTCTATTGTTAGACTGCAATAATTCATTCTTTTCAATGTTTACTTTATTTATTTTTACTGTTCTTCAAAGCCCTTCGCTTACCAAATCTGGTTGGATAACTTAGTAAATATTATTTTTTAAACTCTGCAAAATATTAATTTTTGTTGATCTCTAATCAGACTGCAATCATGATCAATGGAATTTCTTCTACAACACCCCTGTAACCCCTGTTGTTCTCTTATCAGGCTTCATTCCTAAAATATTTTATTACTTTTTTCAGGCTGTACAACTCTGAAGATGTGTCCGTTGGGCTATGGGTAGCTCCATTGGCGAATGTAGAAAGAAGTCACGACGTTCGCTTCGACACAGAGTACCGCTCACGTGGCTGCTCCAACAAGTATATAATAATGCACAAACAATCACCAGAGACCATGAGAAACATGTACGACCGTTATCGTTCGATAGGCTCGTTGTGCATTCAGGAATCGCAGAATAGATTGAGTTATTATTACAACTGGACGGTACTGCCCAGTCAGTGCTGCACCCGACAAGTCGGTATTCTATGATACAATCTGTATGCAATCTCTATGACATGTATTCTAGTCAGTGCTCGACAATAAGCAACAAATCATGGAGTTTGCGAATCGCTTGGGAGCAGCTTTTTACATTGACTCTCTACTCAGAAAAAGGGTCATGTCTGATTTGTCAGAACTTTTCCAGTCGGGTTACACATGAAAGATACAAGTGGCTGATGGAGTGAGAATAAACACAAACGTATTTCGATAAAAAAGAACACAAATCGATCAGCTTTTATGTATTGTTGTACAATAATTCTTTGTTTGTGAACAGACTTGACGGAGATTGCAAAAAAATTTTGTGGATGTAAAAAAAACAACGCATTACGACGAGATTTCGGCGAATGAATAACGAGTGCTTTATGTAAAAATTACCTGATTTATTGCAATTTTCTAGAAGGTCTATCGTCGCTACGATATTGTCCGGTTTAAAAAAATCAAAATTTTCTTCATTTCGCTTCAACATAATTCATTTCACGTTTGTAAAACGAGTTTTCACGACGAAAGAGATTCAAACGGCGACGTCTTTTTCTCTTAAGTTATCGAGGATCCTTTCATACCAATCGGCCGTGCAAGGAAGATCTCCACATTACAACGATCGGTTTGTCGAAGCAGACTTTTCAATGGTGACCAAACAAAATCTGATCATGTACCCTCATCTTCTTGTAAATCGAAACTATCCGAGAACCGATTCTTTAGCCGTGACTGCACGATCTCAGAACTTGAACTTTCATCTGATTGGCGACTCTTCCAGCATGAATCAAGAAGTACAAAAATGATTTTTAGGGGAATCCAGTACAATGGTTGATTGGAAAAGAATTTCTCGTACAGCTTCGTTCAGAGGCTAAGACTGTTCAATATATGTATAAAATATAAATAATATTTTGCACCTCAACGAGTGTACCTATGAGAAGAAACGTTATAAATGATTTAGAACGGACCGCGCGCTTCGCTTATTGTAAAAGTAAATTTTTTACTTTCTTTATCTACTAACTGATACGCTTGTTGAAACTTGAGATAGATAATAGATTTCTGTCTGTACATATACATATGCACTTATATATATATATATATATATATATATATATATATGCATGTAGCATTCAGCCATGTATGTTACATGCTCAACTTCAAGTTCGAATGGTTGTTCCATGTTTCTTTACGCTAATAATTTACATTCATAAAATATAAAAACAGTAATTAACTAGTGTATAATAATATAATATATAATATACGAGTAGTTTTTTTAATCGATTTAATACTATTTAATGGATTCGGTACCTTTCATTTTGTTCTTACTCTCCGCAACATTTCTTTTGTTTGCACAAATACGCGACAATGGAGCTAAGGGAAGGAAAGATCGGCAAATCACGTGCTAATCATGTTTATCTGAATCAGCATGAGAAACAACGACTCGCTACCGTTCATTGCCTTCTGCATGAAAAAGAAGTGGGAAAGAAGAAACAAAAAATATTGAAACAAAAATGGCGAGTCAACAGTCTGTAAAAAGGTATGCGGTCGATTAACAAAGTTGGTGTGGTGATCGACGGTATTAATCGGATAATATTACACGAGGAAGAAACGCGAGCGTGTCCATGCTGGATGCAATGTAAATGCAGTCGCGATATTTACTTTTCTTTCATTCTAGTAATAAAAATTCCTATCTCATTTACGCAGAAATGGACGAATTTCCATGTTTGACTATGAAAATGTAAAACGTACCATATCTTTCTTTCTCTTTGCGTTTGTTTTTTTTTTTTTTTAGAAGTATCGTACGTCCGAGCATTCGGAAGGAGAACAGTGCTTGGCACTCTTCGCTATCTTCGTCGTTGATTGCTGGCATTGTTCCTTACTTTTTCTTGCGGTCCTGCGTGCATTTTGGACAGTACCACTTACCCTTGGGCTTGGTCGTTAACCCGACACAGGCAAAGTGGAACCATTCAATAGGGCACTGAAATTTTATAAAAAAGAAAGGGTTAATCGACGGTTCATAAATTGAGGAATGCAAAAGAATTTAAGAGTTGTAATAATGTAACTCACATCGGGATTATCACAGCCAATCATTTCACCATAGGAAACTTGGTGACACAAACAGTAGGTGGGTTCGTTCGGATCGACAGGCATATCGAGAACGTCGGAAGGATGCCCTAGTGAACTCGTTTCCGTTTGCGCCCCGCTACCAACAGCCCCTGTGGAAGCCGCCGATGCCACAGATGCTCCTAATAAACAATGGGTGAAATAAAGAAATCAATTATTAGATATATGGTACTCTATACTGAAGCAATGACATTAAACCACGGGTAACGATCTATGTGGATTTACGATGTTCGCATGAATTACAAACATACTCTAAATTGCACATTTGAAAAATGTCTTTTTTAAAACACGAAAGATACCAAAGACTTTGAATAGTCTCAACCCCAGTTTAAATGTAAAGAACAAATTTGAATTGTTCAGTGCGTTTATTATCATTGAAGCTTTTAGAGCTTTAGCTTATAAATTCTTCATATAAATTATTTCAATAAAAACAATAATGACTAAATATTTGCCTGGAAACCATTTGACGGTAGATTCATATACTAAATCTCTAACTTTCAACCCATCACGCATACGTGAGGGCATAAATTAAATCTTTGCGCTTATAGGTAATACAAGATCACAAACATTACCTTTTTTCTGTTTCTTCCTTGCAGTCTTAGATTCGTCCTCACTGCTAGCTCCTGTAGTACCCTTCTTACGTTTTTCCTTCTCCTTGAGCTTTTTTCTACCTTTTTTACTAGCTCCGCTTTCTTCCTGTGTCCTACTACTGGTGAGCGCTTTGTCCTGAATTTCAGCTTCGAACCTAGCTAGATCAGAGTCTAATCTCCTGATATGTTTGTCGACTAGTTCGTAAGTTTGTATGGCCAGTTGAACTTTGTCGTCGCCATATTCTCTAGCCTTATTGAAGAGGCTCTGTATATGGCCCAGCTGTTCTTTCTTCTTATCGGTAGATTCCTTCTTCATATTTTTTAGATAGTCATCCGCGAGTTTGTCTATATCTTTCATGAGACCCTGAGCCCTGGCATCCAAGTCCCTCATCAATGTGAAATTCCTCTGTAATTCTATGGGTAAGTGCTCGAGACCTGAAAAACAGTGAAATATGAATTATAATATCGAGTGATCGTAATCATGTCTGCCGATCGATAAACAAATATCGGATATTTGCAACATGGAAATAAATAATGTTCGCATTTTTGTCAATTATTTACGAAAATAAAGCATTGCCACTCTCGCGCGTCCTCATTTCACTTACTGTCCAAATAATGTTCCAGATACAAAGCAGTAGTCATTTTGTTTTTCTTCTGTTTTTTAAATCGTTTGTTGACGTTACAATCGCGATCAATGAGAAATTACGAGACTCCGTTGCACTCGACGGGAAACGTCAACTCTCGTCGATTTTTCCGTAAGAAGCATAACACGGATTTGATAGTCTCTGTTGAGCTCATCAATGTAACACGGGAAGCCCAACTTTTTCACGCAACATAGTTGAACAATATCGATGAACTGCACTATCCTTTCTTCTTTTATTTGTATTTTCTTGTTGTTTCAAATAAGATGGTGAGCAGAATATGCGGCGATCGATGGCGGCCGTTTACCGTCGCTTTTGCGAAGTAGTCAAAACTTGCAGTATAACATGAAGGAAGCGTAGGAAACTCACATGGTCGCCACTAACAGGTATGGCCTGAAGTTGTCGCGAATGCCTCTACGTGGCGTAGTATTTTGAAACAAAAAAATCGGAACCGCACGAAAAAGAAACTTAATTGACTTAGTAGGCAGTTTTCGGTGAGAATTTTATGGATATTCAACAAACTAATAAATTTGGTTTGTGCAGTTAAGAAAGATTTATCTCCTGGCTTCTAATCCTAAGAATTTTGTTCTCAAAGAAAGAAAATACAGGGTGCACCTGATTGGCCCGTGCTTGAAAATGGATGATAATTCAGGGATTGATCTAAGGCCTGTACACCCTTATATCAATCTACTCAGAATTTTATTTCGAATTTCTCATTTCAGAGACTTGCACAGTTCTGGGACATCCTGGTAAGGACACCGGAATTCAAAGTTCTCATAACCTTACTAGCACTCCACGTGGCAGAGTTCGACGCTTGAAACTCCAGACGTTTCGCATAGTGAAAGTACCGAGTTGGTACTTATCCATTCGAGATGTTGATGACGTCATCGTAACTATCCAGATCGAGATATTGAGCACCACTGAGAAGGAAGTAGGGTCTCAGCTTTTATTCTCGCTCGCATCGCGCTTATGCTCGAGAGGATTTAGTTAACGATGCGTCGGTAGTTGGTATAAGGTGGAGTGATCGTTGCATTGAAAAGAAAGCGGCTTGTTTGTGCGAAGAAACGTTTACACTTTTCGGAGTCACGATCGGTTCGTATATCGTATATGCTTTCTTGCACGAAAACTATTAACCCACGTTTCGCGATCGTATAGAAATCATCACATATAGACGTGTAAGTTTTTGACAGATCTACACTATACGCTTTCGATGTGGAGCGCACTTTGACTTCGTCGGGGCTTTTATTTTTTAGTGGCGCTAGTGCACGGACGAGGAAACGGTCTAGCTATTTTTTTCGTAGTTTTCTGGCGATTCAATACATGGACGCGCACTGTTGCGAGTTGTTGAGCCTTTCGTCGATTCCTAATATGCATCAGATCGCTCCATATCAGTGTGTTCCGTGTATCTTGCGCGTTTCAATCGAAATGTTGAATGACGTATCCGGAAGTACGGAATGTTTTTCTGTTTTTTAAGGTGGATGCTATGAAGGGGGAGGTCAATCATTTCCTGACATCTGTCTCCATGCGAATGCCACTGTATGGGGATTGAATTTGAACCTGTATCATACTTGAGAAAACCGTGAACCTCTGTGATTAGTCTGCTTTAAACGAAACCACCTACAGATTTATCTATGACTTGCCGTTTTATTGCTCATGATGTAATATTGAAGAAGATTATACACAAAGTTCAATTTCTCTACCAAGCATATTTTGCCGTGAGAATATCTTGAATATTGGTAATCGTCAATTTCATGACCAATCAATTAGCAATATTTTTAAAAATGCTATGCGCAATTAGAAAACGTCAATTTTTATAGATTCATTGATGAAGTATCTGATTGTCGTACATCTTTTCTATTGTGTATGAAAACATGCTATTTGCTGCACAGTTAAGTAAAGCAAGCCGGTGTACGAAACAGCTTATACATAGCATTTACCTTTGGCTGATGTAAAAAATATTTGGTGGATAACCAAATTAATCGATAACAGCAAACCTTGCCTTGTTTGGACATTTCGAATTTCCATGCTGTTTTTGTTTCATGTAAAGACGATTATAATTGTGTGATGATGTTTCTCTGATTTTATTGTCTTTGTCAATGAACTAATATTGGTATAGAGGAAGACTGCAATATTTTTGGGACTGAATCGAAACTGACTTAAAAATTTAAACTATTATTTCAACAAAAAACATTTTGCATTTTTAAGTTCTTTGTAGCAATTTGTAGCAATTTTACTTCATGTCCTGTCCAAAGAATTTTTGGTATATGTTTTTCTACTATGTCAAATTTGTGGATATTACAGCTCAAAATGGTCAAGCTTTACGCCCTTACCGTCCTGTACAAGGGCCCGACATCAGCAACCGCAATCAAGTGCGCCTATGACGTAGACTCGTTTTCGTACTTCCAAAGAAGCAGCGTCAGGGAGTTTATGGCATTTGTCAGTAAAACTATAACGGAGAGGACACAAATTGCTGCGAGACAGAGCGTCAAGGAAGGCGGTAAGGCGGTGCTGACGCAACTTGCATTCATCTACTTTCCCGTGCGTTAACCATGATGCAGTGCTTTGCATTACTCGTACAACTAAAATGTTCCCTTTCCAGAATACATGTGTCACGTGTATGTCAGAGGCGACAGTCTGGCGGGAGTTCTCATATCAGATCACGAGTATCCCAATCGGGTGTCTCACACGCTAATTACCAAAGTATTGGACGAATTTGCGGCTCGACATCCGTCGAACACGTGGGCGACGTTGAGCGAAACGACCGCCGATTTTCCACAGATAAATACGTATCTAGCCAAATATCAGAATCCCCAGGAGGCTGATTCTCTCACGAAAATGCAAAATAATCTGGACGAGACAAAGATTATACTGGTAAATCTAATTCGTTGTGAATAACTACAACTGATTTCACTTTACATAAAAAATCTATATTAGATTATAAGGATTATATCGGTATTATCACCTGTAGAAGGAAAACACCCATTTCTTGCGCATGTTACTTCTCTCTTTCGCGTCGCCCTGAATACGGACCTTGCCAAGTTTGCTCGGACGTTATTTCGAATTTCAAGACAAAAATTCTAAACGCACGTTTTACATATGTACTTTCAGCACAACACACTCGAAGCTGTGCTCCAAAGAGGTGAAAAAATCGACGATCTCGTGGCCAAATCTGAAGGTCTGAGCGCACAGTCCAAGGCGTTTTACAAAACAGCAAGAAAAACCAATTCCTGCTGCAGCTTGACCGCTTAATGATCGCGCGACAGGAAACTTCGCACGCTTCGACACAAATGAATTAATCGTCTCGTTATCGTTCTGTCTGTCCATGATGCCTGTTTCCGTGACTCTATGATATCCAGAGAATATTCTCGTTAAATTAAGCGTTGTTGTACGTGAAAAGGAAAAACAAGCCAACATGTTTTGTGGGTTCATTGATTGCTGTAATGCGTGTACGTTGGACGTCAACGTGCATCGAAATTTGATTATTCAAACTCATCGTTAATATTTCTGTATGGAGGATCATTGACGATGATGTATGGTGAGAATCACTGAGAGGCGATATCCCGAGAAAACGAATTTTATCGGGTGATGTATCAAGCTTCAAAATTTTTGTACCTCCACCCGGGATCAAAAACAAATAGCTCGATTTTTTTCGTACCCGAAATGATTGTCCCCTGATGCGTGGGATCTCCAGCTTCGATCGATTGTATCCCACTAATTTCCTTTTCCTCGGACAATTAACACTGCCGTAGAGTCGAAGAAAACAAACGCAGAGTATTTTTCAAATGTTTGAAACGTAGAATCCCGTAGTGTTTTTCCTTATTTCTTGTTGCCCCATCATCATCCACATTTGTGATTCTGACGCAGTGTCTGGATCAATTATCAAGATCCTCAAACGTGCCGGGTACGATGTATGAGACAGAGAGATCGTTGCTGTTTTTTTTGTGTCTTCGTGCCGACCTTAGAAAACTTGTTAACGTTATCAAGTGTACTGTAAATTGATTACGGATGGGAGAAGAAAGATGTTTGAAATGTTGTAATCGCCGCAGTATTACATTCCAATTGCGATAGATTCCACCCTCGATCCCCAAAAACTATACTCAGACGAGTCACATTCGTTGACGACAATCCTACGGCCAAGTTGCATTCCAGACGGATTACATTTCGCGCAAACGAAGAAAAAACCATCTCCGAGAGCACCGATACTCTGCAAATCAGATATCCCCTTCGCACTCGTGGCCGTTTTATCGATGCGATAGTCCATCCCAACAATCATCCACGTGTGCCGTGGACGTTCCGTGGCTCTCCTCTTCACACTATCTTTGCGAGTGATTCGTCTCATTGAAATTTCACCGGGATTACCGAGTCGCCATTGCCAGTTTCAACGGAAGTTTCGTATCATCGAAATATCTCAACGATGTTTTCTTTTTTCGCTATGGGTTCGAAAGGTGTTTCCGAGAAAACGTGTGAATCCTGATGAACGGTTGCACAACCGATGCACCGTTGTAGACCAAAGTTTATAAAAAGTTCTTGTCGGAGATACATTTTGGTATATCGACTCGAAGATTATACCTATACGTGTATATGTGCGCTATCGTTGGTTGTTGCAAATCGAATGTTTTTATGTATTATATGTGGGGAATCGGTGTTCATATTTCGACGTAAATTTTTCGAGGAAGTACGGTAATTGTTTAGTTGAAATTTTGGTACGTGAATTAACGAATTCGCCTTGTAACAACTGAAGAACGCAACATTCATTGTCAACAAGTAAAAAGTCCTTTTATTCTACCAATGATGTGAACAAAATTGTAAAAAGTTCTTCCCGAACCTCAACTTGCTCGCTTAAAATCTTTAAAACGCCTAAATTTTTTATTTTGTTAACAAAAACCGTTTTTTGGGTTGGTCTTCTCGTGAAACAAGTACTGGCGAAAATTATAAACAGGAACAAAACTCCTATCGTAAGCTTGTCTGCTCTAAGTATGACTGTACTTCCTGAATTACAGTTTTACAAGGCAACAGAAAAAATGATATTCGATTTTCGCGTTAAGGCCATCAGTGAAACGATTTGGTACCCGCGGATCTTGGACTATGTATAAATGTGTATTTAACTATTATGTACGTATAATACTACTCTTCGTGTGCGATGCCGGAAATACTTGTATTCGTTTACACTATAAATTGAGAGAGCAAGGAATTGCTGGATTTTGTGAATACCGAGCATCCATAAAATTGATGAGACATCCACGATCGTTCCCGCGATATTACAGGAGTCTAGGACGGTTCATAAAGCTTTTCAAGGACATGTGAATACAAAAAAGAAAAGAACATTTTAATAAACGTAATCAATTTACAAGTTACTTTTATTCCGGCCGAATCGATACGCGTGGTAGATCGTTCAACAGTGAGTGCTTCAACCTCTTCCTGTTCACGGAAAGTTCCACTACGAAAATGCAGTACTAACCTGGCATTCTTTTTTCTTTCCTATCTCATACGAAACGTTTTTTTACAGCATTACCAATTTATTTTGCTGATTTAATTTTGTCTTTTGGAAACAAATCTCCCAAATAGTCCAAGGATTTAAAGAGAATACCCTTGTCGAGTCCGGGATTATAACCAGGTGCGTACTCTTCCGAAGGGACCTAATGAAGAGAAAAATACGAAACCATTGTTGCGAAAAAAATTAACAATACACCATTGGAGTATTGCCCGTTTCTGTTTTTTACTTACTTCTGCCAAAACTTCGTCCAAGATTTCATCGTCACCACCCGACATGTAAAGTTCCGGAATGTCGGTCCGGGAAATGTTCATCGTCAACAATAACTGCTGCTTGTGGAAACAATATCTTTTTCTGTAGTTCTTAATCTCCCATTCAGGATGGAATTTCCATTCGTAAAATTTGACACCCTTTTTATCTGGGTCAATGTCGAATTCCAGACGTTCTATATCTTCGATCACGATACTAACATCGCCCTCATTCGTCCAATCGTAAATCAGCATGTTACCGTATTCGCTCATCTCACGAAGATGAACCTTGTATGCTTTTTCTAACGCGTTCAGATATTTGTCAGTCAGAGCTTTCGAATTAACCTCGTGCGGCAAATTGCGTTGCTTTATTTTTTCCTGTGGATAAAAATCAAACGTGTTTGAAATATTAGAGTAGCCATTCGCATCAGGCTGTAACGGTTTACGTTAAAAATGACAATTATTTAACTACGTTCAACCTGCGCTAAAGTTCTCTAAAGGTCTCGAAACTTGTAATCTGGACGATTCTATAAAATAATTGTTGCACCCAAGACAAAAGGAAAACAGGTATTTCGTGGATAAAAACAGAAAAGAATGACGTCTATCTTTATACGAAAAGATGACAACCTTAACAGCCGAGATGGGAGAATCCAAGTAAATGTGAAGGTGCGGTCTGAGAAGTTCCTGACTCATAGCAGTGAAGCGGTCGTGGTAATGTTCATGAACTGCTCTTGACACATAACCGCATTGGGCCATTGCCCGCATGAAAACCCTGTCAGACCATGGTGATCGTTGCACAACTACACCATCACCGGTTGACATAAGATGCGCCAAAGCATCGATGTACTGACTAGCCCTCAACCATAAAAAGCCCATCTGCATCGCTGCAACATTTCTGTGTTTTGGATTATCCAAAAATGTTGTAACGTCAAAACGCTGAGCGTCGATTGGTAACTTGTCATTCAGACTTCTCTCATCGAATCCGTAAGGATTGACCCAGAATTCATCGAAACTGGGTGGTTTCATATAGTGCATCTCTAACTCCTCGGCAATTTCTTTTGCAAATTTGTCCTTTCCCACTCCTGGCATACCATCCACTACTATGACTCTTGTGTTGTCATCGAAACGATCGAATATAGGATCGAAACAATAAGTGAAGTACGGCGACGTCTTGCGCTTCCAGTCATAGGGCTTTGGTTTAGGCGGTCGATCGCGACGATGATCACGAGATGTGATCCAAGCTACTTGTGTTACTGCCACATTGTGACGCCTTGGCGTAGTCTGGAAAAACGGCAAACACTCCTTGCTACATATTTTCAATGTCACTTCGCAAGGCGAAACACATTTTAGCAACACATTACGACCCATGTGTCGGAAAATGAAAGATGTTATTTCAATTAATGCAAAAGTGGAATATTGAATTGTTCGGCCCATTTAATGTTTCTGTAGTCTCTTCTCGCTATACATCCTTTTAAATAATTTAGCTATTTGTATTAAAAATGTTCACATCTGTCTTATTTCACGTATAACTAAATTAATGAAACCTATATCTTCAAACAGCATTTAAGAAAATAAAAAATACAACACACTCCAACATCTTCCACATCACAAAATCAATACTGAGCAAAAATAACTGCGAGTTAAAGGTGTCCTTTGCAATCTACAAAGTTCACTCGTCTTTATCAAGTGGATAATTTCATAAGCAAGCAGTAGGTTTTTGTATGAGTGTCAAGATTTTTAGGGAATCATTAATAATACAAATCCATTACGGAGCTGAGACAATAAATTGTTTTTCCGCAATAGCGAACTCATCATATGCAAGATTTTTTAGAAATTTGTGAAATTTTTCGGAGTAAACACTAACCTTACATAATCCTACGCGAAGTGCAGAAGGGTTGAGGGCAGCCAATCCTGTTCGCAACATCGATGCCATGTTGCTGGAAAACAAAAGTGTCATTGGAAGTTCTGCAAATCGACAATGTGTGATTAATATTTCGAAATGCAGAAACGGCTATATTTGCCCCCAGAAAAAATGGGCTATACATTACCCGCTGTCTTCGGATGGCCACCGAATGAAGCCAGCTGACCTGAAAGTGACACAAGTTGATAAATCCATTTCCTCAAGTTGGCAGTGCTGACGGTCTCGACGACGAAGCCAATATTTGTGCTACGCGAACTTCAAATGGAACGAGCGACATTTTCTAAACGTATCTTTTCGAGTTGGCCAACCATTATCCTTTTTTACTTAATAAACTTGTCGTATTTCGTTACGTTAAAATTGTTCAGTTGTCTTTACTATAATACGAATGAAAATAAATTGTATAGAAAATTATGTTATCAAACTAATGAAACTGTCAAAGTACTTTAACGAATCGGCCAATGGATAAACTATTAAGCATTTTCCTTGTAAATGAAGAAACAAATATCTCTCCACCACGATAACTTCATACTTTCGTTCGAAGAGTTCTTTCAAATTTGCGAATACTGGTACCCTTAATCAACGTGCATAGGACAGTTCTTACGAGCGGCTTGAAGACAAATATTCTGCGACCCAAACTGCCGCCTGGCGGCGTCACGAGCGACCAGTTCATATGCAGGATCGCCGCAAAGTTACCGCCCCTGCCACTTGAGTAATCGGTTTTTTTTACTAATCGTTCATATAAGCTATACAGGGTGTCCCACGACGGAACATCATCCGTGAAATTGAGGGTTGGGGGTGAAATTCTGAGTCGATTGATACAAGCATGTATGGTTCCCGGATCAACCTCTGATTTATCATTAATATTTCGAATATAATCGTAATTTCGTCGAAAACACCGTCGAAAGAACCTTTTTCGAAGTTTTTGATGATTTTTTCATGGAAATTTTGGGTTTTGGAGGAAATTAATGGCAGATTTGTGTTCAGGGGCTGAAATTACATCGAAATGGACCAATAAAATAAATATTAAAAATCCTAAATTTTTTTCGAATGTTGGGGAAAAAACATTTTTTCAGTAAATCGTCCATAACTTTTTTCCCTTTAGGATTTGGCACTCCACTCTACGCTCAATCTCTTCGGTATGATTTTCTCTTCAAAATGCGTTTTTCAAAGTTGGACCATCGATTTTTGCAAATTTTTCCATACATACCCCTTTGCCTCTTTTTTTGCGATTTTTCGAGTGGACTTTCTGGGGAAACTATAATAGATATCGGTACGAATCCAACGCCATTATTTAAGTCACTCAAAAACCTTTTCCAAACACACCCAATGAATCTCCCTAGCATATAAGAAGCTAGCCCTACGACCGTTTGAAATTTCGGGTTTTTTGAGATTCTGGAAAAGTGGCCGGGAAGGGCGAAAAAAAATGTTTCCGTTTTAAAACTATTGAAAGGGTCTATTTAATCAGAAATTTGCTACTGATTACGAATATGTCCGAGTTCTCGCCGAAAGTGCACAATTGGACTGGAAAAATGCAAAAAACGTTGCTAGAATATTTTTTTGACATTTTTCCTTAGAAATGGAGGGTTCAAGACGAATGAAATGGTGGATTGGTGAAATATTAATAATAATTCAGGATTTTCACCCCCGAACTCCCATTTCATGGATGACATTGCGGCGTGGGACACCCTGTATATTACAATATCTATAAGAGGAAGCAGGGCACGACTATTCCCCGAAACATAACATCTACAGCAGTAAGCAGGACGCCACCATTCTCCCAACCAGAGAAAGCGAGAGCGAGAATGAAAACCGCCGTCAGCGCCGTTACTTGAGAACTACCAATGGGGGCAGTCCCCAGCAGAATCGGCACATATAATCCTTAAGAACTGTCCTCTATGCACATCTGACTTCGTTGCTTTAATCTTGAAAGTTGACTGTTTCGAAAGAATAAAATGTTGTGTTTTTTTCCCCAGAATGATTGGAACAGTTGCGATGTGACAATAATTCCCGATGGGAATCTCCATAGACTTATCGATTTAACAAATTGTATTAAAACCAAATGGCTGACTGAGCATGGATCCACGTTCGTATTAATTTTTTAATAAAAATATCAATTTGACGCATGAAGATAACCGTGTTTGCTGCGCCGATATCCTAGGATGTTCGCGATAATTACATTGATATATATATATATATCACAGATTTAATAATATAGCTACACAGTCATAGTAATACAAAGACCTCAAATGGTGTAAAAAGTGTAGAAAAGTGTAGCTAAAACGAACAGAGTAATAATCCCAACAGTAATTGACAGTGTACGGTGATAGTAATGTTTGATTTCTTTATGAATATCAAGGGGGTCATAAAACTCGACATTTTTTTCTATGCGGACGTCGGAATTTTTGGTGTCCTATACTGCCACTTATAGCGCCAGTTATGTTACGGAGAACCTAGCATGCCAAGTATATATACGTATATATATATATATTTTTACACACCCACACACACACTCAGATAATCGGGCCACGCTTGTAGGGCACCCAATATCATATTACCTTTCTTATGATACTGATATTAATATACTATCTCGGCGAACAATCACGGAAGTACGTCTGAAGGTAGCCATTGATTGGTTCTACATAATAACTTCGCAAATGTTACTACTGCATTTGAAAAAATGCGTCAGCTCTTCCTATTTGCTTATATAACGAAATCTAGAACATTTTCAAAAGTGTATTCACCAATATTTTCAAGAACTTAATATTTAGTCATAAATAATTATAATTTTTACACGTGCCTCCATAATTGTGCTGTATGTACGCACAAAAGTATTGAAAGGGCTTATCCGCTTGCAATAATTTTGCGTACAAATTTTTTACAAACCGTCTAATTTGCGAACCTCGCGCCGCCGCAGTGTGAATATTTTCACAGAATAACTGGCGCCACATGCAGGTGAGAGATAGAATTAAAGCATGTGGACGAAACGCGGTTTATTTTTATCCATGGGAGCAGTTCGGCGTGTCACCTCCCTGACTTAACAAGAGCGCAACTGCCCACCCTGCCGGCAAAACTTCAAATTCGTCACGTCCTCTCTCCATCTCTCTCGAGGTCTCCGTCGCGCAGCCAAGTTCCGGGTACTCCGACAAATCGAGAATATACACTGTCAGTGTACGCGGCACACTCGTGCAGTGCGGTCAGCAAGTGATGCGAGGATGGAGCTTGTAACGTAGAGGGTAGAGCGACAGAGAGAGGGTTAGAAGGGTGATATTACGAAAAAGCAATTTTGCAAGACATCACTATCGCCGAAGATCATCCCACAGAGGGAAATTCTAGAACGAGAGCAACAAAATATAGTCATTCGAGGCCGTCTCGCGTTGCGGTGTCGTGAACTCGGTGAAAAAAAAACTATCAGTGCCGGAAAATCCGTACTTTCCCCGACCGTCAAACTTCGTTTCTCTCGGGTTCCCCTTGTGAGGTTAGATTTTTCGTGCCATCGAGACGAGGAAAGCAAGGAAGGATTAAAAAAAAAAAAGAAAAGAACGGAACTCCTCGAGGAAGAGTAGTAGATGGGAACAAGAGGCTGTGTTCTCTCTCGTTTTTGTTTGAACGCGAGAGACGAGGCGAGTGAGCTTGACGCAGCCGGCGGGCGGAGCGGGGCGAAGATCGCCGTAAATAGGAGTGGGGGTTTGGCGTGTGCGAGGAGGGGATCGAAAGGGTGATACGAGAGACGGAGAAAATGAGGGTGGTTGGTCGACGACCACGAGCACCGTAACAAGGGGATGAAACATCGAAGATGTGAAGGAAACGGGATATCACGAGAGTCTCCCGACCGAGCGGGCATTGGAAGAGAAAGATTAACAAAAAGATAGAAAAAAAAAAGAAACAAACAAGAGATCGAAAGTACACGGAAGAAGGTTGGTTAGGGTCGTGCGTTACCGAGTGAAGTGATCGACGTACAGAGGGCGAGAGGGTCTGCTACGAAGTGCTTGTGTGTGGATGTGTCTGTCCGTCGTCGCGTATATGTGCGTTCGGCTCGGGTGTCACCGGGAACGTCGTGGGACAGACCGTGACTTGTGGAAGGGAGGGGGAGACCGGCGTCCCATGCGACAGGCTACAACAGCCATCCTTGAACGTTTATTGTTCGATAGATCGAACGTTAGCCCCTTCTAGCAATGGGTGAGTCCCTCGATACTCGTCCCAACGACTCTCTATTTATAAATGAAATATTCTATTTAAGGGCCGCCCCCCCCCTTTTTCGCAAATGCGATACCGGCGGGGCGTGCCCCTCCTCGCGCGATCGCGAGACGTTTAGAGGGGGGAAAAGAACGAGCGCGCGCGTCAGAGGGAACGAGAATGGGAGAGAGAGATGGTTATAGGAAGAACTTGAATTTTAACAAGTCCTTGCGAAGTTCCGCGATTCGTTTCGCGACAGACACAACCCTCCCGTATGATTCTATGACGAATTTTTTTTGCACGTGCGCGACTTCGACTCTAGGGTCCATGATGGTGCCTTCTTTTATTTCACACATGCGGCTCACGGCAAAACTGCGCGCACTAGTTTGATTCCATCGACGCCCATATAAGATCAGTGTCGCGTGCGCCGTGGCGAATTTCGAGTGTTCAATTCGATGTTTTCTTACGTTTTATCCGTTTCCAAATTCACGTTAACTGACGATGTTTTTCTTCTTTTACGTTTTATCCACATCTAAATTCACGTTTACGTCCGATCCGTGAATTAACGTTTTCGACGCTTTCGTTGACGCGGAAAAAAGATCGCGAAGAAAAAGTAGACTCGATCGTTTAACCTACGGGATCATGTATTTCGTTTGATCGTCGCACGAGAGTGCACAAATCCAGATAATAAGAACAACCAAATACGCCCTTTATTCGCGAGTCGATGGCTCGTTATTTCCGAAAATAACAATGCGCATGCACTCTGTACTCAGAGACGGAGGAAAACGTTTCAATGTTCAGTCTTATAAGCTGGTTTTCTTTCTCCCTCTTCTCGCTCCAGTCGATCTTTCTTTCAACCCCCTTTCTTTTTCGTATAATCAGATATAATCCGAGAAAATAGTGTATGGAAATGACTCTCGATGTACAGTGATCGGAAAATATGTTTTTTCGTCATTTCGATGAGTTCCTCGACTTTAGTAATTATAGTAGCTATTAATTCGCGAACCGACCCGAGTTCATTACATTTCTATTAAATGCTACAATTACACGAGCACTTGACATGCAAAGTCCCACTTAAATGTCAGCGTTCCGAATCGCAATTGGCCTCTTTAAAACTCTTTGAAAGTGCATATTTAAAGCACGAAAATCGGACTCGCGACTGGCAATTGAGTGAACGAAGTGCGTCCCGTTTGACGTTTATCCGAATTAACCGTACCCCCGCATCCCAATGGTTACCGATCCTCTCACGGCCAGTGACCTTCATTACATTGTTACGAAACGTCATTGAAATCGTTATCATAAACTCGAAATAATTTTTTATGTCTCGTTCGGGAACTCAAAGTTCAGATTTGTACAAAGAAAACTTTCCAAACCACTGATGAAATAAGGAAATAAAAATATGAGAAATGAAATTTCGTTGCGTTACGACGATGCGAACTTAAACCCCGTTGACCTTGAAGATCCTTCAGACTCATCCGTTTCGATCCTTCGAAGGCTACAATAATCCATTCTTTTCAATTCTATACAAATTCATTTCAAATTCATTTTAAATTCCCTGGCGTGAACTTGAAATTAATTAATTTCAAATTCATTTCAAATTCCCTAGCGTGAATTTGAAATTAATTTGGATACAAACGACTGCAACGCGCAAGTAACAATAAACAAAATCGCGAACCGTAAACAAATTATTATATTATTTACAAACGCTAACAATCGCGTTGTTCTTGTTGAAGGTTTAATCAACATTTTAGCTATCTAATCGTATCGATGAAAGTAATTCCAGATTATTAGGACCATCAAATTTACACACTATATTTGCAAACTGACAAAAATGTTTGTATCCTTGGAACTCAACAAAAATTATTTTATTTTTTTTTAAACTTACAAATTTTTTTTTTCGTCAGACTGTATCCAAGAAAATCAAGGAACTATTTGTCAGGATACCCATTTCTGCAGACAAATGAATTAACAAACGTTTCCTTGATTTTTTTTTTAATACTTTCTCGATTTTTTGACTTTTTCGAAAATTATACTTTGTTGAATTAGGCTGCAAAACCTAAATGGACGACGTGTCATTTTTGATGATAATGAAAATGAAAAATTCCAAAACAGGATAAAAAGAAATTTCTTTACGTTCCAACGATGCCAAACATCAACCCCAACGAATTGTGGGCACTCGGATAATCGAGGTTCTGGTATTGGACATTTGTTTAAAAATAATTACGTGCTTTCATAAAATCGTTGATGTAGTGTGTTACGTGTAATACACATCAGAGCTTCAAGTGCACTGTGCACGACATGCAGAATACACCGGGAAAAGAGAGAGAGGTAAAAACAGCAAGTGAGAGAGAGAGAGAGAGAGAATAAAGAAGTATCTGGTGCACGGTCGTGTCAGGCGCTATCGGGTGTCGGACCAGTCCCCTTGTCCTCACTTTTCTCCCCCTCCCTCTCTATGTCTAACCCAATAAACATATACCCCCGTACAATCCAGCGATATCCAAAATATTCCTGCGGGATTGAAAACGTGGAACGCAAAGTACTTTTTTCCATTTTTCAATTTTTTATTTTAACAATTACGTAAATAAACAATTATTTTTTATCCGTTATCGCGAATCGCTAAGTGAAAATCTTGAAAAGTGTTTGTATGATTTTCATAGCGCGAGTCCGGTGAAGAATATTTCGAAAAATAGAGGAAAAATGTTGTTCGTTTTATTTCGACGGCGAGTCAATAAAAAAATAAAAATGATTGAGGCATATTCGGAGAGAAAATTCGCGGAGAGAACCTCGAGCAAATGATAATTCATTATTTTCGTTGCATTCCAACGATGCGCACTTCCACTCCATGCCCAAGATTTTTGATTTTATATTCTGCCCAAAGAAATACAGGAAATAAAGAAAAAATGAATAAAACAATTGATACAAATTTAAGAAACAAAGAAAAAGATGACATTTCTGTAGCATCCGGGAGTCGTTAACTTTGAAATGGAATTGATGCTCGTTCGAAAGCAACGAAAATTAAAAAATTTCTTATCCCCCAAAATAACATTCGCAATAAATAAAATAAAATATAAATACGAATAAATAAATAATATTCAAAACTAATATAATTTTGAATAAAGGAAAATTCAAAAAAAGTATTTGCCTAATTTTCTTGAGCCCGAAATGCCAAGAAATTTGGAAATAAAAGAAAAAAAATCATTTTCGTTTGAAAATCAACCTTCCAAATAGCCGTTTTTCGAAATTGTAAAGAAAAATCGATTTTTCCAATACTGTTAGGAGAGGCTGTTTTCGTTGGGATTTGGAAATGTGCGACGCTAGTTATCAACGTTTCATCTTGTTTGGTACAGTATCGTCTGATGCGTCGTTGTCGTTGAGAGATCGGACGAAGCACACATGAGCTCGAACGGTTCGAGATTTTTCTCTCCTTTTTCTTTCCCTTTTTTCCTCGTACCGTTTTGCTTCACTATTTTCTATCGTGCCTCGATGGTGCTCAACATCCCGTTTTCCTTTATGCTACTTTCTTCGAGTCGTACGCGGGGCTCGTACGCAGCGAGTTAAACTTACGTGTGCAGCGCCGTTTCAGGCTGAAATCTACGATCATAGCGGCAAGGATACGAACTAACGATAAGAGATGGCCCTGCCTTGGTGACGGGCCGCTTCGTACGAGCTAGTTAGCATTAAAAATACTGAGACTTGCCAGACGTACGACGATAACAGTCGTTTCCGTTTTCGTTACTTACGTTTTAATAATTTTACGCGTTTTGCGTTCACTCGTCATTTAGGTTATGCATAGCGTTCGAAATTTGCAACGCGCTCTTATCAATGACATCGAAGTTCGCAACGTCGATCCGCGACGAAATTTCTTATTTCCTATTTTCTCGGATTTTTATTCACGAAAATCGTTGCGCGAAAGCATCGAATAACTTTTTAATTTTTCAACCCTTCACAGATGAAAACCGTCAAAGCAATTTTTGGAAGAGAAAATGTCTTTTTTTTTAGTGGATATAAAATATTTATGAATGTCGTTTGTCAAGTTAAACAAGTTTGTGTACATCATTTCTACCAAACTTCCCCTTAAGAACAATTTCTCCACTTATTCCTGTAGTTTTAATAAATTAAATATACGGAATATATAACAAGATCGTCGCTCGAATTGAAATAAAAAAGTAAATACAAAATTACGAGGAAAATCAGAATTTTATAGATCAAACAAACAGCGATTATTTTGGAGGATTCTTTTTTATTCGACGTTTTTTTTGTGCCTTTTTGAAAATTACAAAAAAAGTAACGTTTGCTGCTGTGAAATTTTCGAAACGAGTTTTCCGAAACGTCATCCCAATAAATCCACGAATTCGGTCGATCTCCCGAATGGCTTTTTTTCCGAGCGTCAATCGAAAGCCACAAAACTGTGATTCCCGGAAAACGTGATTTGATAAAAAAGAACCGTTTCTCTCAGTTCTTATCTTCGTTCCCGTGACAGTTCGCTCCGGTAATTTCGTATCGTGTGAAAATAGTTCCGAAGGATTTCGAGACTCAGAATCGAGAATCGCTGGTTTCAAGGTGACTTCTCAGACGTACACTAAACTTTCGACGTTCGTTGCTTCCACGTTCGTTTGGAAATTCGCGAGTGTCCAGCGTTGGCATTTTGCAGGGCTGGCGATTCGTCAAATTGGGTTCACCGATCCTTCGGAACGTTTCCATTGGCGTCGTACGAACGCCACGTTCAAACATTCATGTATCGGATCATTTTTTTTCCATTAAAAGAAAAAAACATTTTTTTTTTTAATACATATATTTAGTAGTATCGTCTCGAACCAGCACATCGATCTTAATCGACGATGACTTTTTCTTGCGGTGCATTATGCTCGAGGACGTTGTACACGTGTACGTATTTATAAATATGCGCTTATTGTTCAGCCAATCTCTCTTTTTTTTTCTATTTTCATTTTTTTTTTCGCACGCTCGATAACAGCAATGATACATTTTTCTTGTTCGATGTCACGATACTATTGCTCGATTTAGTCGGAAAGAATTCCCCGAGTTCAGCACCCTTTCGATGACTGTGCGTATCTTAAAAACGTATTTCTTTTTTTTTAAAGTAGTTTTTCATCACTTTTTTCACTCCGAATAGAAGTTGCTGATTAAGACACGAATGTATTTTCGATGTTGCAAGCACTACGCTGATGATTGATCCACTGCTGTGAACATTCATTTTTTTTATTTATTACGTTATTTCAGTAGGCTTAATCTTTTTCTTTTTGTTTTGCAAATTTATATGGTAGATCCATTTAAAAATGTAGTATTAATTGAAAATGAATGGAAACTCTGAGAAATTGTCGCGATGAAGTGCGACGAAAATGCATTTTGATCTCACGATTTTTTTTGTTTTTAATTATTTGTGGGTTTGAAAACCATACGAATGTTTTTCAATATTTTTTTGTTAGCAAATGTGACTTCAATGTGCAAAGGACTTAAACAATGATAAAAAAAAAGGAACGAAAATTAACGAAAAAAATGGTTAGTTTTTATCGACGCGAGTTTCAACGTTACAAAATAATTTAGAGAATTTATTATTTTGAAAATATCAATGGGGTCGTTGATATTGATTATATAGAACAGTTTTCATACAACGACGAGTTTTACAACGTTGGAATGACAACATTCTTGCTATTCGTTTCAACGATTGTAGAGAATTATTTTATTTTATCGAGGCCGTTTTTCAATGAAAATTACGGTGAAAAATTAAAGCGATTTTCGCAGCCTCAATTGGCAAGAAGAATCTGAGCAATTGAAGGAAATTCATTCTCGTTGCGATCCAACAATTATGCGAACTTTAACGTCGTGTTTCCATTGCGTTTCAAGGATGCAATCTGGCACTGCAAGCAGCGCTTTTCCCAATCCAATTTTTCGCATTTACGGAGCCTGTCTTCTTAATTTTACGCTCTCGCAAAATCCGCGAAGCAGAAAGTTTAAAATCGAAATTCTTTTCGTACGCGAATACAATGGGGTTGAAAAACATCCCCAAACTTCCGGAATTCGTTTCCATTCCCGGGAAATCCGCAAATTTTTCAGCAATTATAAACGTGGAACAGTGAAAAGGTGGAAAAATAAAAATAGACGAAATTTCTCGAAATATAGCGTTGAAGCTCGCATGATTCGGTCGCAACGCAAACGATTTTTATTTGTGTTTCGAAATTTTCTCGGCATATTTTTATCTCAAACATTTTTATCATTTATATATTTATATAGAAAATTATCGAAGCGATTCGTCATTAAAAATTAACAAACAAAAAAAAAACGATAAAAAAAAAAAAAAAAAAAAAAAAAAAAAAAAAAAAAAAAAAAAAAAAAAAAAAAAAAAAAAAAAAAAAAAAAAAAAAAAAAAAAAAAAAAAAAACTCGTGCCTCAGGTGCGATTTCTGCGCAGCAGCAGACCAATCTTGCTTTCAGCACAGTCTTTACAACCTTTTCAATTTTCTACCTATTTCTACCAATTTTTTTCGAGCAGCAGCGTTCCTTTCTCATTTTCTTCCTTCAGCTTCGTCACTTCAAACGTTTTTGTTTTTCGCTTACCTACACGCGTCAAAGCAGACTCCTGCAAGTGGGCTTTTCCACTGCCATTGTGTTTACGTACGTACCTGTATTTTCTATAATTTGCAAAGCGTGCTGCATTTGCTACGTCGATGTCTCAGCAAAAAATAAATATGGATAGTCGTACTTACGAGTTGGCCTGCGTATTTAGTTTGTCGTCGAAAGCCCTCCCCCGCCCCACATTTCCACTCCGTCCCATTTTGTTCTGTGTTAGAGAGAGACTTCATCGAGTCGTTGTACATTTACAGAAATTATGTACAGGCCGTACAATTATTTAGGTTTCTTCAAATCGCGAGTCGTTGAAGCTTCTCGAAAAAAAAGAGACGATTAATTGAAAAAAAAATGACGTTGAAGGTTGGCATCGTTGAAACGCGACGAAAATGTTCAATTTGTTCCCCCTCTTTTGACTGAAATCAGTTGTAAAAATTGCACGAACGTTGTTTAGCCATCGTTATCGGAAGATTCGTGATTTCGGTTGAGAAATATTATTTATTGAATATAAAAATAAAGAAGTTACAAAATTACGAAAGAAATATCGTTCCGTTCTAACGATGCCATTTTTTTTTGGGAGAGCGAGGAAAAAAAGAGAAAGAAAGTGACGTTGAAGTTTGCATCGTTGAAACGCAATAAAAATAGTCCATTTATTTATTCATGTATTTATTTATTTGTTTATTTATTTATTTATGTATTTATTTATTTATTTATTTACTGTATTAAGGTGCAAAAATTGCACAAACCCTTTTATTCGTTCGTATTAAAGATCTCAATTGACGAATTGGCCGTTTGATAAATAGCCAAAAATGATAAATGATTGATCTATTTCTTTTTTTGAAATAAAAAAAAATTTCGTCGCGTACGAACGACGCAATTTTCAACGTCCGAAAAGAAAAAAGGAAGCAATCTTCCAAGAAGGTTAATCCGAGGTCCCTTGTTCTCTTTTTACGTGTGCCTCTCTATCATATTTTTTTGTTTGTTTGTTTTGGATTTCTTTTTGCAGACACCCAAGGGGGAATGGCTCGCAATACCGGGCCGGGTCTTTACGAGTTCCTTATGGAGGCAGAACTTCAGCAGTACTATCCGGGCATACGTGGTACGTGTTATATATTTTCGCGCGAACTCTCGGGACTTTACGTGATTTCTCTCGAGCGACTTGGAGCGCCCCCTGGCCGAAGGGGAGGATGGAATCCGAAAAAAGTCGCTATGGGGCAAAAAAAATCGCGCGTACATATGAATTATTGATGAGTTCCGAGACTAGAGAGCGCCGAGTGTCCTTGGATGATTCTTAACTCGCTCGAATAACCGACCTTCGCGGAACTTTTGTTTCCTCCCGCAACAGTGTAATATCCGTATCGGACTTTAGCTAATTCAGTCGTCCGAAGGCATACAATTAACGACTCACTCTTATCCGTATACGCAGAAACGAACGTTCGCTTCGTTGACGTCGTCGCGACGAAAATAAATACTTTCGTGCTCAACAGCATTTTTGCTTCAATGATTTTTTCTTTTTTTTCCGAAATATCATTTTCATCGATTGTTGTTGTTTTTTTTTTCGGAGTTCGAAACAATCGCGTTACCTTGCGGTTAGTTTCGGAATCCGACGAATGTTTAACTTGTTTTTTTTTTTTTAAATGATTTTTATCGCGATTATTAGCGAAGGAATTTTTTTGCTCTCATTGATGATCAGCGAACTCGATCCTTGAAAACAAATATAAACTTGTTCTCGAGAAAAATCCAATTTTCCAAATCACTCGTATTCGTGAAACGGGATCTTATCTTTTAAGGAGGGGGATGGACAAAAAACAGGTTTCCGTTACAGTCATCCTGCGTGCGATGAAATTTAGATCACTATGCCTAAAGTCACGTAACGCAATATGTGGATAATGTTTCAATCGCGTGTTCGTATCAGCATTACCATTAAACTCTGACAATACTTTGAACAATAATCAACAATAAAAATCAACATTTTTTATCGTGTTAGTTTATTTACAATCGAATTCTGTGACCGGATCGTATTACGCGATAACTAACCAACGTGCCACGAGAAGTGTTGAAAAAAAAAATAAATTAAATAATAACCTTGAAAGGAATATTAAAAAAATTCGATGCAAACTTAAATCGCAGTAGTTTTCAAATCGAGCACGGCAAATCCGACGAAAAAAAAAAAAAAATAAAAAAAATAAAAAAAACATTGCACGAGGAATCTTCGTATCCCGACGCGATCGATGGTCGTTCTCATATTTATTTATGAATTCGCAGGAGACCTGAAGGTTCAGAACACGGCCCAGCTGAAGTACGTAACGGAGGAGGATCTGAACGCGATCGGGATGAGCAAGCCCGAGATGAGGCGTTTGAAGAAGTACTTCCAGAAGCACTTTCCGCAGAACTATCTGTCGAAATTCAAGAAGATGCTGTTGCCGAAGCGAGAGGAGCAACAGCCCGGAGGACTGGGCATGTTGCCGGAGGAGAAGCAGGAGAGGCCACCGATCCGAGTACCGAACAAGCACATGATACCAGCGGACGCGATAATAGTGAACAAAGAATTGGGTACGGGTGAATTCGGTGTCGTTCAACAGGGTGTTTGGACGAACGACGGTGAGAGAATTCAGGTCGCGATAAAGTGTCTGTCGCGAGAACGCATGCAGAACAATCCGATTGAATTTCTGAAGGAAGCGGCGATAATGCACGCGATCGATCACGAGCACATAGTTAGGCTGTACGGGGTCGTGCTGGATACGAATTCGTTGATGCTCGTCACGGAATTGGCGCCGTTGCGCTCGTTGCTCGAGTGCCTCAAAGAGCCAAGTTTGCGAGCGAGTTTTCCGGTGCTCTCGCTGTGCGATTTCGCGGTTCAAATAGCCGATGGTATGCAGTATCTCGAAGCCAAGAGACTGATACATCGGGACCTAGCGGCGAGGAACATTCTCGTATTTTCGAAGAACAAAGTTAAAATATCGGACTTTGGTCTATCGAGAGCATTGGGCGTTGGAAAAGATTATTACCAAACGAATTTCAACGTGAATCTTAAATTACCGATCGCTTGGTGCGCACCCGAGTGCATATCCTACTTGAAGTTCACTTCGGCGAGCGACGTATGGGCGTACGGTGTCACCCTCTGGGAGATGTTCAGTTACGGTTTTCAGCCTTGGGCCGCGTTGACCGGACATCAGATACTCGAGGCTATAGACGAGCCGAACTTTCAACGGCTCGAGCAACCGGACTGTTGCCCGAAGGATTACTTCAGTCTGATGCAACAGTGCTGGCAGCACGAGCCTGGCAAAAGGCCCAAGTTCACCGAACTCATTAGCTTGCTGCCGGACTTGAAACCCGAACAGGTACAGGCTGTACAGGACAGCTCCGAACTCGGCCAATTGACCTATCGCCAGGGTGACGTCATAACAGTGCTTGACAAGGGCAGCAGTAACGTACTGTGGAAGGGGGTTTTGAATAATGGCAAAACCGGACTCTTCAATCCTGCTCATACCATCGCCTATCTCGGATCCAATTTGCCGAGCAACAAACCCGGCGAATTTTCACGGGGCGATGGCAAAAACGTTTTTTCCTCTCAGAGACGAAAAATTCGTACCGACATGATTTCCTCGCCGCAGGGCGATTTCAAACACACCGGTCATGTTGGTCTCGACGGGGCTTACTTCGGCGATATTAGCTTTCTCGGTGGCAAGTATCCTCATCTACCCAGGCAAATCGTCACACCGTACAAACCCCACGAGGACGTCACCGATAATTCTAGTCAGGCTCTCAGTCAGGACGCCCGAAGCGTCGAGGGGTGCAACGACTCGATAAGGGACAGTAGAAATATTCAACACTTGCAACACGAGCCCTCCAGTAAACACGGTAATTATCAAACTCTGATTCCTGACCGCGCGCTCTCTTCGAATTCGTTCTGGTACTAAACCTTCTCCCGCGTCACTCCGAAACTTCGATTATCACGGTACTACGGAAATCACTTTTTTTCACATTTTCTTCATTCTCTTTCCTCTTACCAATGTTTATCTTACACACATTTTCGAGGGTTTCTAATACTTTTGGATATTATGAAAATGGGGAATTATAAAAACATTCAGATTCAGTCCTATCGTCGCGTTAACGGGACATTCGTCGACGGAATGAAATTTTCTATTGCTTGAAATAGGTGGATACTAGGGAATCCCGTATTTTTCGAAGACAATATTTTTCAACGTGTATTCTATTCATTAACCTACAATACGTTACCAAAATGAATTTTAACTCATTTCCGGTACCGCCGATCTTCGAGAATATTTTTTTCACGTAATCGAATGAAAAGAATTCAAGTCTTCTTTTCAATCAGACAATAAAAAATCGAACTAATATAAAATTAGATGTTTCAACTTTGAAAAAAAATTGACACGATCAGCTGTTACAGTTCTGATAAAGATAAATGTAGATTTTGTTGTTTTTTTTGCATGTAATTAACTCTTTTTGTTTTCGAGTTAAATAAATACTCGAGTAGTAAATTACTCGATCCAAAAAGAGCCAAGATTAGTTTATGAGTGTATTTAATCTTTGTTTTATCGTCTGAAACAATAAAAATATGATTTCACTTTGTATAATTAAAAAGGACTCGAATTCGAGAATCGTCGAAAAATCTCAGAACGAATATAACGATTTCAGAGAGTTTATGGTCGGATACGAGCTCGGAGGTGTCGCACTTGGGGAACGCCGTCGGCAACGCCAGCAAGCAATCCATCGGATCGAGCATAACCGGAAGTATAGACACGGTCGGGGCTGATCACGAGTATCACGAGATAAGCGACGAGGAGAATCAGGACAGTCCGCTGCGTTTCGACAAATCGTTGAATTTCGATTTTGGCCCGAGTCTCCTAGACGAGATGGATCAAATGTTTAGATCGTTAGGTACTGGTAATTGATTTACCTTTATTTATATATTGAAATTTACTGTTAATTTTCATTTTCTCTGATTTCTCTAATTACGTTTTTGACCTTAAAGTTTGGATCATTGGAACGCAACAATTTTTCTTATTTATTTTATCATTCCTCAAAAACATTCCTTTTCAATCGCAGCCAAACGAAATCCGATTGAACGTTGTGAAAACGTTGAAGCAATTTTTACGGTGCAAATCGGTGAAAAAAAAAAGTACGAAATCGAAAAGAGAAAATTTGTAATCGCGTTCCAACGATGCAGGCTTGAACGTCAAGGCACAATGAGTACCGTTCATCAAACGCAAAGATAAGAGTATTCAATTTTTATGATCCAGGATAATAAAACTGACTCCGGCGATAACAAAATAAAATATTAATTTCAGGCACATCGCCTCCTCCTCCGCCACCCGGTCATCCCGTGCCAACCGAACACGAATCGAGCAACGCTCGGAACGAACTTCGGGAAATACAGGCGAAGCAATGCGGCAAGAAGAAACAAGCCACCGTGAGTTTCGAAAAAGAATCGATAACTCGTACTTTCCTTCTTTTCTCGCTCTCTATTCTGTTTTTTCATAAACTTATTCTTTTAAAATAGAACTCTCTCGTGTTTCGGTTTTTCTCTTTATTTCGTTCAAATTTTGTTTCATTCGCCATCACCGTGTTTAGAAGTCGTCTTGATCACTGTATCGCATCCTACTTTGCGTTGCTTTTTATGTTTGAAAAGCCAATCTTTCTATTTCTTTTTCTCTCTTTCTTTCTCTCTTTCTTTCTCTCTCTCTCTCTGTCTCTCTGTCTCTCTCCTCATAACGACGAAAAATCGATGTTTTCGTTTTGCGTGCGATTCCGTTTAATCTCTGTCTTTCTCCGCTTTCGTTTCCGTTGAAGGTCTCGTTGTTATGATTTATCTGATCACATGATTTTCGCGACGTGTTTTTCCGCAGACACCAATTATGAATTAATCGTTTTCGATCGTCGCGACTGCGGAGTTCCTTGAAATCGTACCATTTTTCTAACGCGCGTATCGTTTTTTCACTTCCAAGATGGTAACTGATGAATCCTGATGACGCGGCCTGCGCGTTTTACATGTTTTTCCTCCGCGACACTGTACCAGGCAAAACGAGAGAAACAAAATACGAGGAACGTGAAAAGTGAAAGAACGAAGAGACATAAATAAAAAAAAAGAAAAGAAAAAAAAAAAAATAACGAAAGGCGCAGAGAAATTGTTGCACGGTTCTATACGAGCGGCGGTAAAAGTTTTTCCTGCGTTTAGGTGAAGCCCATCTCGGCGGCCGATCAGAAAACCCTCTACTCGGCTATAGCCATGGCGCAGGAATTGACAGCTCGTTCCATGACTGATCTCGAGCATCCGCCGGAGTCACCCCGTACACCTGCGAGTCCTTCGAGGCGCAGAAAGTTCTCTTTTAAGTTGCCACATCAACACAGTCCAAAACCCGACAGACGACACTTTTCAGAGGAAGCGGCCAGTATACCTGACATCCAGGTACATCAAACAATGTTTTTTGTTTATTGTTTACTTCCGTCCTTTTTTTTTTACATTCTTTCCTTCAATCATTTTTCTTCACTTTTCATTTGTACAAATGAACGTACTCGCGTCTAACTTCTCGAAGTTTGCAAGACCCAAAAATATTATGTAACGTTCAAGCGGAATTTTTGAAACCGCGTCTCAATGAGTATCGTTGAAAAATTTCGAAAGATTTGTGTACCGATTGATGAAACCCTACGAGGCGCGTCAATTTTCAAGATTCGATATTATCGTTGAATCAGCGTTGTTTTACCGGCTAATCGGAGCACTTTCGACGTTGCTGAAAAATAAAACATTCGAAACGACGCGATCTCTCGTGTGCAATTTTTCAATTCAATTAAACTATCGAAAAATTCATTCTTCACATTTTTTTTCGTTACGAATAATTGCGTTTCGACTTGGAATTTGATCGGTTGAAAATTTAACAGAATTCCGATAATTCGTTGGACTCGTTTATTCGTTTCTTATTGGTTTTATTCGTCGAGTTTAATTTGTCAAGTTTAATTTTTTGTTTACCGTCCAGTTGAGTTTGTTTTATTTTTATTTTTTGGTACATATCACATTTTCTTTTTTGGATCGACTTTTTGTCGTTCTCGTTACGCTCACTCAGCTTTCTACCAACAAGTCTACGCGAAAATTCTTCGCGTGGACGGATAGGCACTCATATACATAAAACCAATATACATCATCACTCACCCATCATTATCGTCATCACCTCGTTTCATAAAATATTCATCCGGCGCGCATAATCGTTCCCCGTGCGAGGACGAGTCGTATCGTTGAAAGCGTAAAAAAAAAAAAAAGGAACGTGGAAGGGAGAATGGAAGCTTGGCGTTATATCGCGAACGCTTTTATCAGCATTGATCGTTAATCGTTATGGAACACATCGTTAATTCCTGATGCCGGTTAGAATCCAATCGATGCTGCAATATGTATATCATGTTCATTTCACCACATATATGCATATATATATACATATGCATATTGCGCATCTCGCCCCAAGCCATTCGATCAATTCGGTCATATATTTTCGTCCGATTTTATTCAGTGTCAAGAGCGTTCGAGCGTGAATAGTAATTATTCAACTACTTCTTTTTTTATCAATTGCAAACAATAAAAATTTCGAGCGGACGTAGAATCGCGTTTCACGTAAAAAAAAAATCATAATTGCCATTAAAGAAAGACGAATAAATTCGTGAAGTTATTTTTTCGACGTAAATCGTTGAAAATAATAAATGAATGTAATAATTATACAAAAGGATGGTAGTTTTATACAGTTTTTTTTAAGAGGTCGAATAAATTAGCAAAATAAAATCGATACGTGAACACTCTTGACCGGAACGACGATTTTTGCCAAATATTAAAAACCTGGATTGCTGTGCAATCCCCCGTATGTGTATACAAATGATATGATCATATGTAAAAAATCATTGGTTAAATTTGGCAGTTTTTGAAGGAACATCGAGAAAAGTCGTAGAAGAAAAAAAAATTTTTTTGATAAAATAACACGAATATCATAGTCATCTCTGATATCAAATAAATATTAAGGTGTCTCGACTTTCTTTTTCATTTTTCTTGGCGGAAGAAAAATTGTCTCCTCGTGCTACGCTAAACTTTCATGGAATGAAAACTTTGCGATAAATTTCTATATCTTATGCAACTTTAATAATTTTCGTACATACTCGTATGTCTTTCGTATGAATTACTAGACACTTTAAATTTTGCATCGCACAATCGAATCACCGAAGTAAATTCTTCAACACGAACGATCGTTTTTATTAATTGTTTTCGTTCTGATTCTTAGTGTTATGTCGTCTAGAGATCTTGGATGAAAATCACGTATTCGGTTATCGTTAACTCGAGTGGAAGCTTCAACGTAAATCAAATTCAAGGATTGTCATATATAGCGCAGTTAACGATGCGCAACAAATTGGCAAACTTTTGAATACTCGTTGAGTCCGCCGAATATTTATTTATTTCTGAGTTGCTTCTACAATCCAGACATTTTGAAACAATGAGAAAAGTTGAAGCACAAAAATATCGATTTCAACGTCATTCTGCTCGTTAAATGGGTTTTCGAAAAATCCTGAAACAAATGGATTTGGTAATTGTAGACGTGGACCAGAGTAGAATATTAAAAACGCTTTGATATATGTCATGCTGCTATTTAAAAGATCTTTTTAAGAACGGCCAATGTAGATGGCCAAGAGCATACTTTCGGTCCATGATTTATCAGAAGAAGAGGTCACCTTCCCAAAAACTTAATTTCAGCACACGAATCGACTGTTACTCCTAGAGAAAAGTGAAAAAGAAAAAAAAAAACATTTTCCAAACATTCTAAGATATAAATATTCTTCGTATCGAATACTCGTCTGTGGTCTCTTGTACTAATATCTCAATATTTGTTACATCATGTTTGTGCCAAGAGTTCGTACAGCATTTACTAACCAAGGGTAACTAAACCGATTCCGCCCTTACTCCGATATCCTTTCTCATTGAATTTTATTTATTTTGCGTTTTTTTTTTTTCAATCCGCAATTACGTTCTTCGTTTATTTTACGCAACTGGCATTTCTTTCGTTCTGTTGCGGTATTGCAATGTCGTTTTATTTTTTTCACTATTTAATGCACGACGATATCGAACGTTTCGAACTTTATTGAAACGTAAAAAAAAAAACGAACGAAAAAAAAAAAACATTGGAAAATGGTGATCGTTGCACGTTTTATACGCAATTTATGCATGTTCTGGGTTTAAAAAAAAACTTTTCGCACATCGGTGCATGTGAAAATACGTGCACGTGTGGGTAAAAAAAAATGGTACAACTCAGTGGTTATGCTCGAGTTTGCAGTCGTTGTCTTCGACCGTGTCTAGCATAGAATCTCTCGGTGCTCCTTCAACCTTGAAACTTCCACTGTGGGACAAGGCATCCGCTGAATTTTGTTTTGCCAAATCGAGGGAACTTTTGACGAAGCCGAGCGCCTGGACTTCCTACATGGACGTGGAATTCGACGCTCATATACTTGAGAGCGTAACGACCAAGCAGAACCTCGTAAAGTCGACGGAATTTTTGGAGAACGGAAATGCCCGAAAGAATTCGATAAATTTCAAGAGTCTGGTTGACATTGAGAATCATCAACCAGCAAAGGGAATGAAGAACGGCAAAGTAATGTACGGAGTTAACGCGAATTTTGATTTTCCCAGAGAAGCCAAGAGGGTATCAACGAGTTACGTCGACCGTTATTTCGAGCAGCCGAAATACTTCGAGGACGAGATGAGCATGGAGTGTCCAGCGAGCAATGACAAAGCGGGTTACTTCGAAGACGAAAAGTTGGAAAAGTACGAGAAATTTAATAACTTCGAGCACACGGGGGGCACCGCGTTCTGGTCTAATTTTCAAGATCGTAGTCCAACGATCAACGACCGAATGGCTGGAGCATTGGCACAGACCAAACTAGGGAACAATAAATCGACGAGGGAAGGAAACCCGGATGGGCAAGGAACAAGCGAGGAAACGAGCAACCCCGAACCAGTCAAGGACAAAGTTGCAACGAGTTACGAAAGCCCAAGAAGCAAAACATGCAAATTTGATTCGCCGACGGAGAAATTGGCGAGTATTGACTCCGGCGCGAGGCCGAAGTTGACAGGGCCGAGCCTCGTCGATTCGACGAAATTCGGTATGATAGAAATAACGAAGAAATTCGATTTGCAAAAAGTACGAAGCTCGAAAGTGCCCTTCGTACCGAGGAATCCCAGTCAGGAGGGAAAAACAGTTTTCACCGCGAGCGAAACGTTGAAGGCGAATCTAAAAAATCCTGGCGTACCGGACAGTCCACGCGGCGGTCTAGAAACCGTCAGAATAAACGTCGTTTCGGGCTTCCGTGAGATCGACGCGAACAAAAATGGCCATGATATTTATCCATTCGTCGCTGCCCACAATGCCCCCTTCGTTGCTGAGCCGGAGAAGAAGGAATCCCCCATTTACAGCAGCTCGGAGAGCCTCCGTGTGAATTTCCAACGTTTGAGACGAAAATCAGACGCGGAGACAAACAATCAGATGGAGCTGAGCAGCAAGATATTCGCCGAGAAGTATCAACGCGAAGTTTCCGGTCTCGAGAGCGTTAAGAATTATCTGGACTCGAAGAAGGGACAGAGTTTCAATTTGGGTCTCGGCAAATTGACCCAAAATATGATCCAGTTGGGTAAAAATATAGCCCAAAATTCGCGCAACTTGGAAACAACGGTAGGTGGCACGAACACGATTGGTGCGAGCGTGAAGAGTGTTGCGGTGACGGGGGCATCTGCGACGGCTCTCAGAAGTCTCAACGTACCGGTTAAAAAACCCAACCATCTCGATCTCAACATACCCTTACAGCCGAAGCAACAAAAAAGCCTCAAGCTCAATCTCGCGCAAAGAGGGAACGCCCCGACCAGCCCTAGCATACATCAACACATTTTGGAACCACCCAAGCTCTATCAGAACGAGAATACTCGCAAGGAGCTCACGAAAGCGGAAACGTTGATGGAAAAGTTGCAGACTACCCCGAACGTTTATCGTCACAGAACTTCCTCGCTGTCTGAGAATCGAAAGCCACCATTGAAGAATATAAGACGTTCGTTTCATCCGGGCAACGAGTCGTCCGAGGATTCCGACTCGATATCTCACTCCGAGACCGACATCAGAAGTCGTTTGCGTTACAAACGTCGACACAAAAAAGTACCTCACAGTTTGCGACTCAACCTGAAAAACAAACCACAATTTTTGCATCCGGACACCGCGAGAGGCTTCTCCGCTGTCGAACTGTGCGGCAAATCTCCACCGCCCTCTACCAGCTTCCTCAATTCTCTCTCACCGCCGTTCTCCTCGAGGAACAATTTGCTCTCTTGGCCGGAGAGCGCGCCGAGCTCGAGTCTCACATTTACAAGTAACTCGGAACTCGACTCTGATACGAGTTCGGAGTATCCGGAATTCACCAATGATATTCTCACGTTTCCACCCTCGCCGGCCCCCTAGACCCAGCTGCGATGAATTCCGAAATTAACTGAAATATAAATTGTACATTCATTGGAAATGCAATGGACGCTACTGTCGTTATGATGCTTCTACATCCTCTCTCGATGAACAATTAATAAGAAGAAGACTAAATGCTCACTGCAAGGCCCGCAGGACCTTCTTGTTCCAAATTTCAAAATCATAGCCTAGAAGTGGTGGGATTTTTGCTCAACTATTGAAATATCGAGAAGGTCTCGCGTGAGACGCCATGGAATGAACGTAGGGGCTGACGGTAGAAGAAACCAAAAGAAAGAAGAAACGATTGAGAAGAGGAGAAACTATTATTATCCATATTCTCTTGGAAATGGAAGGGGCGCTTGGACCGGTTCCTACTGCCAAGACTTGACAAAGAGGAAAATTCGAGATTCGGTGCTGGTCGATCTCAAATTTGCTTAACAACTACAAATCCTCGATCCAAAAATTCCCCATGAATTTCGCTTGGCATGCTCGCATGAACATAACATTATCGTTATCACTAATACTATTTAAACACTTAGTGTTCTTCTCTCTTTCTCTCTCTCTCTCTCTCTCTCTTCTAATGACTATATTAAGAACACTTTTGATATATTTACACATTTGTACGGTTTGTATACCATGTTGTTAGTATACGAGTGAAAGATAAGTCCTTGATCACTGACACACGGACTTCAATTATGCAAAAAGATAAAGCAACAAAAAAATGGCATTAGAATAGAAGTTTCTTTTCATATTGAACGAAACGAGCATAATTTGTTCTGACCGTTGCACTAGCCACTCGTTTTATGTATTATCCTCTATTGTTCTTTCGTTTGTTGTTTTATTTTATTTTTCGTTCATTTTTATAAGATTGAAGTTTGCAACGTTGAAATGCCACGATAATTATTATGTTCCAAGTTGTCAATTTTTTTCCCACAAAAATTGTAATGAAAACTCCCAATAATTCTTTAAGTGTCATATGAAAATCTAGCATTTGAATCTGAAAACAGAATGTGTCTTGTAAAATATGAAAAACAAGGAAATAAAAACAAAAGTAAAGAAATTTCTTTGTCTCGCAACAATGTAAACTTCAAGCCTACGTTAACTTGAATCTCACGAGGAGCGTTACGAGCTTTTCTCAAACTTCGTTCAATATGCCACGTGTGTTTTGTATTCTCGCACGCGTCCCGTTCGTTTTATTTTTCTACACAACCACACACACAAACACGAACACAAATCTGTATTTGCACGTGTGGGACGTGTGTTGAAAAGCCAAAAGGGTTAAAAAGTCTTGAAGAATCCAAAAGCATTGTCGCATTTGAAACTGTCCTCGACGTTCTTGTTTTCATTTCCTCACGGAACTGTCGCTCATTCACTCTCGTTCTCTCTTTCAAGCTCTCTTCGTTACAATTTTATTATTATTATGATTATTATTATTTCTTTCATATTTCTTTTGTAATTCCGTTTTCTTCTTAAAACCCGGAACCCAAACAAACTCTGTCCCGATCCCGAATCGAATTGTTTAGGCAACATTGTCCGACGAGGCCAAGGAAGTTTACAACAGTCTCGTGGAAACGCCAACAATCGAGAGCTCAACGGAAACAAATCCGTTGAGAATGTTACGATCTGGTATGCCGATGGTGAGACCAAGGATGCGCGGTAACAAACACGCGACCCTCGGCCATGGAATATCACATAGCGACGACGTGGGTTCGGGTGCCAACGAGAATGCGACCTTCACGTTTGATCTTCACCATAGTGGAGCCAAAACATTGCCAAAGATACGAGCGCCACCACCACCGAACGCACCGCCACCTGTGCCAACGACGCGATACCTCGAGAGGCACAATTCCGCGCTTGGCATCGAAAACAATCAGAATCAGAACAACGTGGACGAAAATCCAATTCCGTTGCCACCGAGAGATCGTTCCAAGAGCCTCCAGTCGAAATCAAGTCTACCGCGACATCAACGGAAGCACCCGTTGATCATACCTGGTGGGGGAGTGACGAGGACGCTGGCAAAAATGGCGGTTACGACGCCACCCGTAGAAGATCAAGTCGACGGTGAACAGCCGAATTTCAATTTGCACGATCCTTGTCCAAGCGTAAATTCACGGAGAACGAGCAACAACGAAGAGGAAGTCGCCACGCCGGAAGTCTCTGTAAACAGGCAAGTACATCTTTTCGGCATTCTGGGAAGACTGTACAATTTTAATCTCTTCTCGTATTTCATCCGTCATTATTACATTTCATTTACTTACGAATTAACGTGAAAAAGGCAAACACGGGAGTAATAATAGCGGCGTGTTTTATCAGCAGTCCGGAAGAATTCGAGCAGAGGATCGACTCGGAATTGGCAGCCTTGGATTCACTACCGATCGAGAACAACAGACTGCACCGTTGCAGCGTTATATCCGAAGACCTCCTTGAATTTTCGGACGGTCTCATCGAGTGCAGCAGTCCGGAGCCGAACGACGTTGCGCAGGGGACAAATTGTGGTAAAGAAAGTTCGTCGGGTTCACCGGTTTCGTCGATCTATCAAGCGCGAAAGATCAGCGTGGAATCCAGGGGTTCGACGAAGATATCCAAAAGTCTCCAGGAGAGTTCGGAGATGAGCGACGCGAGTCGAAATTCAACACCCACGGGTGTCAACAGGTCGGACGAGACAAGTATCATCGCTAGACCGGAAGTTACGAGTTCTTCGATATCCGGGAGATCGCAAGGTTCGACGGCGCGAGGAAGTTTCGTTCCTACGATGATGGCAGCCCACAACAAGGTTGGCAATTTCGCAGAAAACGCAAAGCAGGAGAACAACGAGGGAAACGCGACGAGCGGGCAAATGGAAATTTGTAATTCCCGAAACGACGTTAAGGCGGCAGTGAATTGCAACGAGAATACGAGATGCGCAACGGGTGGAGGTTCGTCAGGGAATCGTAACACGAGTGACCTGTCGAGACAATCGGATCACGTGTCATGCGAGGATCTCTTGGAGTTCGCCTGTGACGGGCCCAACGTGAGGCGAACGAGAGGCCCGAGAAACGGCGAGCAATCGGACGAAGTACGAATAATGCTGAAGGTTTTGCACGAACAGTCCACACCGGAATCCTGCGTTGCGGCCCTGAACGTCACTGACTGGGACGTTTTGGCAGCGATAAAACTCGAACGTTTGCAGGGACTATTGAAGAAGGAAAATAACTTCGTCGGTCTTGAAGACTGCAAAGTCATGCTCAGTCAATGCGGCGGTGACGTTGTCAAAGCCGCCGCACTCCTCAGAAATAACGATGACACGGCAGCCGTGTAACGGCCGCGGTTCTTTCTTTTCTCGTCCCATCGCGACGCCATCTGTCGGCAGTCTCACGACCGTTCGCCATTGAACGTGCAAAATCGTGCGACAAATTTATTAATTTGACGAGACTTCCGGCAGCGTTCACGTGCCAACTGGACTCATCGATTCAGCGCTTTTATCCCCCCCACCTCGGAAGCTTTATTTTTCCGATCGTGTAACGCTTCAACGACCATTCATCCGCACAGCTGGAACTAGATTGAAGATTGCTCGGTTGCGACCAGAATTGCGCTTTATGTACATCTATTAATCACGTGGCACATTCTCTTGAGCGACAAATGAATACGTTTGAGAATAAACGCGCGTCGCCGTTTCAACGAGCACAATTGAAAGAAAAGTACGTCGCGATTATCCACGTACACCGACGACTAGACAGCTTTCGTTGTTATTTTCAGTCAATATATTTTACACGGTGAAGAAAATGTTTTTGCAAAGTACAGCATTAATGACATTTATACGCGGTTGAAGTAACGACGAAAGAAAATACTAACCTCTCACTCGTACGTCAAGCAGGGCTCGAGAATAGCCTTACTTCTTTAATTACGGAACGATTATTTATTGTTCGTTTAGTCGATGAGAAGACGAATTAAATCCGTATGATTTCGCAAAGAACACGAGCGAAGCGAATTCAAGCGATCCGCATAATTCGAACGGAGAGACCGTTCGCGCGATAAAAGATTTTTGTCTGGAGATGAATTATTAAATCGATAATAATTCTATCGGGATAACATATATTTTATATAATTATGTATTATTTTTTAAAATATTTTTTTATTGTTAATTTTTTTGCTGCAAAGTGTCCTCGAAATGGTTTCGCGTTCGAATCGCGCTCCCATCGCTGGCCCCTCCTCACGTCGGGCGTTCAGGAAAACAAGATATTAATAAATAACGCGGGTCATCGAGCAAAGGTCGGAAGACAAACCCGCGATGTTGTATCTTTAGATTTCGTAATTGTACGTCTCCTGTAATGTGATAGGTTTCGCGCCGTAACTAAACGTACTGTTTATACCGGGTTTAATTGTATCGTAGATTTTTTTCTTTTCCACTTGTCGGTAGAGGAACGAAAAATGAGATTGAAGTTCGCAACGTTGCGGCGCAACAAAAATGATTATTTTTCAATTTCTCGATTTTTTTTTTACCGAAATCGTAACCAAGATATCTCAAAAATTATTCGAATCTTTATAATGATAATGTATCATTCAAATCTGAAGAAAAATATTTAACAAAACAATGGAACTAAGGAAATAAGAAATATGAGATAAAAAATTTCATTGGATTGCAACGATGCGAACTTCAAGTCCATAACGAAAACGAGTATACTAATTTGTCGAGGGGGGCCTATACTTCGGGAAGACAAAAGGGGGGAGGAAGAAAACAATTGATATACCGTTCGAAACAACGACCGCCAATTTCTGAAACGTAGCTCTATAAAATAATCGTTGCTATCAGTCACGATAGACCTATGTATCTTCCGCACTCGAGCCTCAAATGGTTGTCACTACTTCGAAGACTGAATCAAATTGGTCTTCGTATACGATCGTCGAAACGAGGTCTCTTCATTATCCGGATGAGGATTAGCACCTCAAATTCCTATCGGCCCATCGTTTCGATAAGTATTCCCTTCTAGCCGATAGGATTTGGTATTAGAACGAAAAGAATTGCGACATTTTAGAAGCAACGGCGCTCAAAAAACGAGGGCATCATTCGGTGTAGTTTTGGGGTATCAAACATCTCCAGTTGCTTTCTTTGTTGTAAATTGCACGTAACTTCGACACCGTCAACGAAGGTATTTATCTTCAGGGATCGGCCTGATCGGCCAGTGCGGCCTTGCCACCTGCTCCAACTCCGTCGCTCCCTCTTCGAATGCTATGCTTTTATTTGAACATTAAAAGTATTCGATTTCCGAATGAGTTCGAATCACGGTTCAACGTACAGGTCTGGAAAGTTCGGTTCTGAGTGATCAACGATGTCTCATCATTGACGAGGTAGAAACTTAGTTCATCCGCCAGAGGCGTCGTTCCATCCTGATCTTGTGGATATAGATATACCCCGTGGTCACAATGAATAACCTCAAAATTTCGATACAGTGTCACTGTGTACCGTTGCAGTGCCCAAAAAATGCGATCTATTCGATTCTGAAAATGCCTGAAGCGCGTGTAGTTTCGAACTGTTGCACAAAGTTCAAAATAAAGAAACGACGCTAGTAATTAACAAGATTCCAGAATTAAATAACAAATGTCATAAACAAATTCGGAGATTTTTCTCAGTTAAAAATCAGAATTTTTCACGTTATAGGATGAATAGCAAAATACGAATTATTTTAATTCGTATTGTTCTGAAAATATTTTCCATTTCGAATAATTTGTATCAATTTGCTTTATTATCTATGGAGGATGGAGACTCTGTTGGGATCCCATGGACGATCGTTTTTCACCACTATTCCGTTAGAACTCTTTCCAGTAACGTACCTGTAGAAATTGTTAGAATTGCCGGAGGAAATTTTTCGATTGGCGTCCAAGAGCGGGTGAAAAACGTCGATTTGGTCGGATTAGAGTACGTTTGTATATACGAAGGCTGGTCGGACATAGCGATATATACGTCCGTGATCAGTTGCGCATTACACTGTACGCTGAAGCAATGCACAAAAGGGGAGACGCGAAGCGCACATTGGACGAAAAGAACGAGTGATGCTTTCGCCGTTCGGAGATAACCTTGATTCAAGATTCAAGAGAACAGAATTTCGGTGTAATTAGACACTTTTATCGATGACGATCACACGTAGACTTTTCGGACCCTGGTGTCTCGTGACTCCGAGTTCACTTATCGTCGAGTCAAAGCAATCAAAATTTCGCATTAACGTTACAGCCATTCCGCACGAAGACGAGAAAAAAAAACGTAGACATACAATGCCAAAAATCTCGTAAATATTTTGTGTTCACGCTACATAGAGGATTATTCATAACTCAACGGAAACTGTAATAAACAAAAAAAAAGCACGGAGATGCAACGGTAATATTGATCGTCGTACGAGGATCGTACAACCGTATATGACATTTTGTCCTCGATAGGAGCGTTTGACGTCCGAGTTTTCGATTTTGCATTTCCTCGAGGAATACCTCTGCGCAGACGCCGCGTTATGATATATAAACATATATACATATACATATATTTTTTTTAATAGAATAAAAACGAGTCATAGATCGTAATGGACATTCGGCTTTTTCGATCTTCTCCGCGAGCCCAAAACTTCGCCTCTTCGATAACTATTATAGAGCGATGAACTGAACGCTTGGTAGGACGCACTGCGGGCGAATGCACAATCAACGAATATTCTTTGTAAACAGCGCCAAGGCAATCTTGTTCCTCGTCGAACAAGGGTCGACCAAAAAATCACGCGAGTGTTAACATTTTCGGAAGTAACTTCGATCCAACGTGTGCGTCCGGTCGAAAGTCGCGACCGCGCGATTTCGACACTGCGAGGAACAAAGAAAAAAAGAAAACAAATACTTGACGAAGCATCGTGCGGTTCGAGCACGCGAATCGCCACGCGGCTACTGTCACGACTGGAAAGAGAGCGACCAAATTTCACTACGAAACAAAACGTTTGCTCGTATCTTCGGTCCCTCGTAAGTTATTTATCGAATTAACGGTGGTCTCGTGGTCTCGTCAAAAGAAGACGAGGGGAGGATTATTAGTCGAGCGAATCGTATGAATAGCAGCGATAAATCTATTTCGCGCTTTCTTCGTAGAGGATTCTTGCGATCATGTTTGTTGTTTATGAACGACGGGTATGTTACGATTTTTTTTATTTCGAAAGCCAGTGTACTTATACCTCGTCCATTGCAGTCCTCCCTTTCTTCTGACTGCCTCTCTTGCGCCCCGCCCCCCCCCCCCCTCCCATCCGCTCCGTCACCCTTTCACGTATCCGAGAAAACAATTCGCGCGTGCGTATACACAATCACGTACACTCGCAGTTGTCTCTATCGCGCGAGGTTCGAGACCCGTCGAGTTTCGGCATCATCAACACACGCGAACTCACACATCACTTGTATTTCGCGAAAGAGTGCGCAGGTGTCCACGTACGGGTCATTCTAAGCAAACTCGTTATTACCTCTCTATATTTGATTATAAATCATTTTTCAACATTATTGCACGTTTTTCCGATGGCGGTTCTTCTAAAAATTCTAAAATGCCGGCAAAGAAATATACCAGGACAAGAACAATAATCTTTCCGGGGAATCTCAATCGACTCTACGTTTACGGAGTGAAATATGCGCGGATGCCAACGCGGATTTTTTCCGGCCGCGCATTTTTTAAATCACTTAAAAATGCGCGGCCGGAAAAAATCCTTAGAGGATGAAAAATACGATGAAAAAAATTCAGTGAAATCAGTAGCGTTTTCAGTCTCGATCTAAGCGCTTCACTAGGCACTTACACTTTTGTGACGTAAGCGCCAGGGGTTTCTGGGATTTTCTGATCACAATATTCTACTTCCAAAAAAGCGTGTAGCATTTTGATCGTACATTTTTGCATCGAGGATGAAAACGTTATGCATTGTTTATTCCTGTTCAAAAGAGATAGCTAAAGTCCAAAAATAACGATGGTAGCACTGATGAAGAAAATGGCGACCGAGATTCTCCGGAACGTGTCTGATGGAGGCTCAACGAGAGGCATAGGAAAAAAAGCTTTTCAGAAGATCGAAAAAATTGGGTCGCGTGTGGTTCTCTATTGTCAGACCTGGCAACCTGACGGGCAAAAATCTGTGGAAAATCCTCGAAACTGTTGTATGGACGATTCAGCCTAAAGTGACTGACGCGCATGTGCGTAGAGGTTAGATACAATACATCGCGGACAATTCGTTCTGACTTTCCCAATGCGGACACTTCTCGTGTCGCCTCTACTTTGCTCTGGACGAACGAATCGACCGTGAATCCAAACGAGAATATTATGTCTGTAAACTTCGATTGCTGTCCTTGAACGAACGAGAAAGCGTGCGATTCGCTCGTATTTTTCACTGGAGTGTCCGAACGTTTTTCGTCAGTTGTTATTTTTCTTTTTTATTTACGTATCGTACAAAATGCGAAATAACGTCACATCTCGGTCCTCCTTGATCCATTATCGTGTGAAATATTGTAAGAGCGCGATATTATTGTAAAACACTACTACGATTCCCGACAAAGGAAAAAAACGAAACACCACGTCCCGCCCTTTTTTTATACACGAGTGTATGTATATATACGTATACATATATACCCGCGCAAACACACACATATATATATATATACATACATGCATACATATAACAACAAAAGTAATGAAGTATAACATATTTATACGTCTCTATATTATTATACGATGATGAGGTACTCGGAGATGTTTTATATACGCTGTATTTACGATAATATATACACAACCATGAAACTTTGAAATCTACGTGTCTGTCTGTTTCTCCTAGTTTTTATTTGAAAGTGAGTACCCGAAGAGAAATCGTAAAAAATTTGCGTAAAAATCCTTTCATCCCCGAAAGATGGAATTTTCGGCCCAGCGCGAGTTACGTAAACTGCCATCGAGTGATTGAAAGTAGCTGCGATCGAAAAAGTGCGACTAGATTCAAGCGGTTGGTAGAAAAGTTGCGACTGCTGCCCCCATCCCCGAGCGTTCGAAGTGTCGGTAACGCGCGCGGTGCAAAGGTGCGTGTTATTATTTTTGCAGTCAGTCTCCAGGGTCCAGCGCGATCGAACCAACGGCGCTTTCGTAGTCATGGGACAGTTCTTGTCGTACCCACGATTCTTCGCGTATTTTCCTTGCAACGCTACTTCTAGTAATATTCAAATGTAACATCGCGGTTTTCACTTAACCTCCTTAACGGCGTCAGTACCGCTTTTGGCGTGTGTGAAGAATTTGAAAGTTACGAAAGAACGGTGAATAGTGAACGCGGGGTGAAAAAAACATGTTTAGTGAAGCAGCGTAGGGTGGCTCGCGATTTCATCATCCCGGGCGCATACCCGTGGAACGTGAAAAAACTTGGCACGAGCCTCGGTTATTAAACCCGATCGTCGTGAGTTTACCGGGGAGAAAACGGTGAGAGGAAATCTTGAATGATGCGTCCATCAAATCGGATCATCTCGAGTCGCGTGTAATTTTATTAATCAAGTCTGCGTTATTTATTAGAATTAGGCTACTTTCACGTTCATTCGTATACATATCTATATACCGTGCCCGCGACCAATCGGAGGGAAGTTCGAGACTAATGTACACAAAAATGTTAGAAAACGACGATTCGAAGCGCGTGGCGCTATTGTACGGTGCGTTGCCCATGGTGTTTGGTAAGTGCTCCGCTCTCGCTAAATCGGAAGCCAAAACAGAATACAAGGTTGCGCTGCGACTGATACGGAAAAATAAAAGTTATCAAATTTCACGAAACGAAGAATAATGTCAGAGTAAATTGAGTTACGATCGTTCGAATGAGAAGTTACCTATAAGTTTTGTGTCTCATTGAAACATGACGGCTTACATCGTTGAAACGTAATTTTGTCTCCAGTTTGCTATCGGTACTAGTAATCACCAAAGCAACGTGTCCTTTTTGGAAGCCGAGGGACATTATAATTAACAAAACTCAGTTTCAGTGATTTTCGGATCCGGAATCAGCCGAAAAACATTGAGTAACAGTAAACAAAATGTTCCATATATCCCTCCACCGCCATATTGGAATATTCTCGTCGCTTCACGAGACGCATGCGCGTTTCGATTTCCGACACTTCACGCATAGTGAGCCCTGTCGACAGTTTCGTTTTATCACAGCATGAAAATCTTTTTCCAAGCTGCTCATTTTTGTCAAATTTATCCAAACTCAGAACCCTAATAACCTTTCGGGGTGTTTAATTCCGAATGAAGAATTTGTTAATATGTACCTAGAGTTCGTTATCATCGTGAACCTCTAACGCCCAATCGACAAGCGTCACCCATTGAACGAGCCGAAAAAAAAAACGCGAACGCGTGAAATTAGCGTCGCGAGCTTGGCACACGTGTCTTGTCCGGTTTAACGCCCTTATTACGTGCACACACTGGCATACGCGTACGTACACGTCTACGGACGCACACGCCCACTCAAGAATCGCGTAATAAATAATAATTTCGTTTTTATCCCCGCGAAGTTGGCGAGGATCGCGTGAGCCGTAACGAGAGTACGTGCACGGTGTAGGCTAATCGGTAAACCGGCTCTGATCTCTCGGTGAATCTTGTGTTACGTTCGCCCGAGTTGTATATCTGTACCAAGATAAATCTTCGATACAGGCGTACGGCGGTGAGGTTATTATAATGAGCAAGGTGTTATTATTCTCGATAAACAGAATACATGTGTAGCGGAGTCAAAGCCGCGCGGTGAAGGAGCGCTGGTGGGAGGGGGGGGGGTGCAGAGTGGGGATGCGCGAGGGAGACAAAGAAAGGGAATAGAAGAGTGGAGGACGGTCGGAAGATCGCGGCGAAAAAAGTGCTTCCAATCGTAATTACATATTGTTCCAAGTTCACTAATTGAGACTCGTGCGATCGTTGTATTACGTTACAAAAGATCTAACGTTACTTTTGACTCTCACACCGATAATAATCCGCGTCTTCAACCCATCCAATTTGGACACATTACGGTACGGTGATCCGTTCGGGAATAACGCTGTTTTCTTTCCCTCATCATCGAATCTTTCCTCACTCGAACCGCAGAGCGAGGGTGAAACGAATGAAGCGAAAAAGCAACCGCCATCATGAAGCGAAGCGAGGAGTGCGTATCGGTGGACGAAAACAACCGGAGGTCGAAAAACAAAAACCGTAAACGAAGCGGAAGATCGTGAAGCGGCGATAAAAAAAATTCGCGGTCAAGAGTAAACGGGATTTTGAGCGGAGGTGACGGCAAGGGCGGATAATGGGGCGGGGGGAATAATTTCTTTATTCTTCATAAACGTAAAGAGGGAATGGTGAATTGACGCGTCGGATTCCAATGGGAAATAAATATGGCAGGAACGGTTTCTTTTTATCGTGTTTTTTTTTTTTTGTTACCGACTGCCGATCAAACGTGGTTCAACGGAAACAGTCGAAAGTCGAAAGTGGGCTGTGCGAATCGCTACAAAATCGACAATTGTTGGATCGATTGTACGAAGTCTGCGTAGCAGCGGATGTTACGTGATCGCGAGTGGACAAGCGTTTTATTTTTTTTTTTTTGCAGCGCCGAGGAAAGAGTGGCCATGTGGGGGAAGGACGTTCAGGAGATGCGCGAAACTGGAAGGGGAGCGCGGTTACGTTACGCACATGACGCTACTGATGTTTTATGTCTAATAACGGATTCCGGTGGCTCTTAAGTTTTCGCAAGGAACAGCTTGCTCTCCGAATGTGTGGATATATATATATATATTTATATATACATACGGATATTGGATACGGACTACGGATATTTCGTATCCGTTATACGTATGGAATATTGCCTATCAATATTCTGCCACTTTGAAAACCGTTCTTAACTAGTTTTCAAAAGAATTATTTATTTTAAAACGAGGCGCATGCAAAAAAAAAAAACGCAGTGCACTTGAAGGTTAGGATTCCAATAAAATCGGAATCCGAATAGAATTGGAGATACACAGCAGCTTACAAAATGATAAAAAATTAGAATTATTTGAAAAATAGAAAAAGGAAAATTGAGAAAAATTAGAAAATTAGAAGAAGAGAATTTGGTGCTGGGACCAAGTATTTTTTATTCTAATTTTTAATTAACGATTTTCGATGGATTTTGTTTGTATTAGGTAGAAAAAAAATGAAGAGCGTACAAAATAATTCGTTTCAACTTATGTTAAAACGAATTACGTTATTCATTCGAAATTCATCAATTCAATTTTTCGTCGGATGAGTCAAGGCGTTTTAAACGTTAAAAACTCTCCCCAAAGGGGAGTCCGCTTTATCGTTTTTAGGCAGAATATTTTTGAGGCTTCAATGTTGGGAAATTTCGAAAATGGTTTTTTTGATGATTTTTATTTTTCTGGACGGTACAGGGGTTTCTCGCTGAACATCGGAAGTCCAGAGAGAGGGAGAGAGAGAGAGAAAGAGCGATAGAAACCCAGAGGGAAAAAGGAAGAAAAAAAGAAACAAATAAAGAGATTCCAGACCCGAGAAACCGTGCTGAGGTCGATTGCCCACTCACTAATGGACGTATACCCTTAGGTACATACGTAACGAACGCATGAGACGCGAGAGAGTATCCTTGAGATACCTTTCGTGTAGCAGCCATTCAAAAGTATCGATGCAGAGAGAAATCGCGCGGCGCGTATGTACGGGAAATCGCAGAGGGAATTTGCCGCGACAAGTGCAGATCACGCGAATCCCACGACTTTTATTCCCCGATTATTCTTCGCGAAAAAAAAACAACAGTAGAACGAGGAAAGCGAATATCGAACGAAAAATTGATGGGATTGAACGAACAATGCATCGTTCGGGCGCAACGAAAATTCTTTTCAATCTCGTTTTTCCACGATTGATTAATCATTATTTATCAGTATTAACTAAAATTATTCATAAACAAATTCGGTTTATTTAAGTTACGAATCGTTAATCGGGAATCCTTGAAACGTTTTCGCGAGTTTCGTGGCTCGGATCTGCTCAAAGAACGTTGGCGAATGAAAAGGACAAAAAAATCATTTTCATCGGGTTTTAACGATGCAAACATCAATCCAGAATCCGGTTGGCGATCGAAACGGCAATTTTATGGAAAATCAAGAATTACAGTTGAACCCAGATTATCTCTAAATTCCGTAAGTAATATCAGGAAAATGTACCTCGGACAAATAAAATCTCGGATAATACGGAACATCCACGATTCAAAAATTTATACCGTTTTCATTGAATACATATTTACTGAAGAATTCATACAATTTAATCGAACGTAAACGGTCGAATATAAACACGGATAATCCGATGAACGCTTTATCATATTTGCGATTGATAATAACTCCTATAATTCCTGTACTTACAATAAATAATATATTGAAAAATGTATTTCAACAATCAATTAGATCAATTTTACCGATCACTTGGATGAGTTTTAACGATGAGTTTAAACGATTAATTTAAACTTACCGCCTTATCGAATTCTTTCGATTTCTGAGATTTCCCGTATTATCCAAAGCGCAACCGCAGATAACGCGACGAATCTAATATACGGAGGAGGCCCGAGTCGAGGAACGAGTTTGGTGACTCGGATAATGCGGAATGTCGGATTATCGAAGGTCGAATAAACGAGGTTTTACTATATCACACTTTTCGGATATATCTTTGCGCATCTCGTTGTTTTTTTTCATTGCTTCCGTAATTGATATTCATCGACTGTCCGTTTCCGTTCCAGAATTTCGATAAGACGAGCGGTGCAGAAAGTTGAAGAGTCCAAATTGTGATTGAAACGATGTTTGGTCGATTCCATTGGCGGTAACGGTCGTCGCTGTCCACTCTCCATTCGTCCTTGAGAAATCTCGGAATTCTCCATCACCCTCGGATCTAAAAAATAACAAACCAACGAAACTCGAGTATCCCAATAGAATGGACAAAGAAAGGAAGTAAAAAGGAAAAGCAGAAATGAAAACAACCCGAATTATCACTCCGATGATGTTTGGTCGATGATATTGACGCTGCGCTCTACAACCGGGCCAGATCGGGTATTACTCAACACTGATAAAAAAAAAAAGTCACGCCGAAGGTTGCATGGCAACAGGCAGACGGGATGTATTATGGCCGCGTGCGGTAATCCCCTCGCGAGTTTGCCGCGTTTGAAGCGACATCGCCATTGCGGCCGTCCTAGCGGTCAGTCCAACATAACTGCATCTCTCGCTGCTTCGCGAGCGCTCGATGCACTTGCTCCCCGAGTTTACCAAGTCCGCATTACCGTATCCTCATCCGCGGTGGGTTCTCTCTACGCCAACCTGTTACATCGCTTTGCACATTCTCTCTCTTTCTCTTTCTCTTTCTATTTTCTCCAGCCTCTTTCTCTCCCTCGATCTTTCTTTGTCCTCCTCTTTCTAGCTGTATAATGTTTACGATAAGATGACGAGGGTGCTCGCACACATCGCTCGCCAAAGAAACACGTAAAGCAGATGCAGAAGCGATCCCGAGAGGAATTTAAAAAAAAAAGAAAAAAAAAAACGGCAAATGTGTAGCAGCGCGCAAACGCGTACGGGAGAGGATCATTTCCGGATTGTTTTCATCCCGGTTCTCTTTTGCTTTTATTATCGTACTTCGAACTAACTCTTCGGCTATAAAATAACGCAGTTACAAAAGTAATGATAACAGTTACGCGAACAACTGAGTGGTGCGTGTGTTCGTACTATGCCGTTGTTTATATCGAAGCTTCAAATTTTTATGCGACGAAGGGGAAGCAACGCGTGTCGGATGCTTTTGTAGGAAATTGACAAAAAATAGTTAACCATTGCGAGGACTTTGAAATTGTTTTATTTAAAAAACAAGTATTTGACAATTTAGCGATTGAGAACGAATTTGCGATGTATGGCTTTGGATAGTATTGAAAGTAAGAAGTTAAGGGAAATAGTAGTTAAGGTTTTAACTGGGAGAATTTAAACTCTATTGGCTATATTCTAGCCAAAACTTGCCTCGTCTTATTCGGCTGATCGGGTAAATTTGTGGTACAGAGTTCAAAGATAGCGAAATCGTTTTTACGAGTTACACTCTGTTCCACGTAACTTTCGTGGCGACCGGCACGTTTTAGGGGCTATACCTGATTAGTTCTCGAAAAAGGGAAAGGCAAAGCGGAGTCTGGTCCAAAACGTGTTACAGGGCCTGATGATGGCTCGATATTG
>JAPYZI010001990.1:0-26954 GCA_030523105.1 Ophioninae sp. A BG-2022a | reverse complement strand
ATAAAATTTTTGTCGAAAGCATGGAACGAAGCAAAGAAAAACGTGTTTTAAGGTGTTTTTTACGATTTTTTCATAGAAATTTTGAGTTTTTGGGGAAATAAATGGTATATTCGTGTTCAGGGGACAAAATTACATCAAAATAGACTAATAAAAAAAATATTAAAAATCCAAAATTTTTTTGGATTTTTGGGCAAAATAAGTTTTTTCACTTAATCATCGATAACTTTTTTTCCTTTAGGATTTGGCACTCCACTTTGTGCTCAATCTCTTGGTTATGATTTTTTCTTCAAATTGCGTTTTTAATCATAAAAATTCGGTGATTTTTCGATTTTTGGCAGAATTTCAAAGTTGGACCATCGATTTTTGATAATTTTTCCCCTTTGCGTTTTTTTTAGCGATTTTTCAAGTGGACTTTCCAGCAAAACTATGAGAGGTATCGATACGAATCCAACGCCATTATTTAAGTTAGGCAAAAACCTTTTCTAAACTCAGCAATTGAATCCCCATAGCATATAAGGAGCTCACCTTACAACCTTTTGAAATTTCGTGATTTTCAAGATTCTGGCAAAGTGGCCGGGGGAAGACGAAAAAATTTTTTTTCCATTTTTAACCTTTTAAAAGGTTCTTTTTAATCGGAAATTTTCTGCTAATTACGAATATGCCCGAGTTTTTGCCGAAAGTGCAAAATTAGACTGGGAAAATGAGAAAAACCCATTCTCGAATACTTTTTCGACATTTTTCCCTGCTGCAAATTACGGTAGCTATCGTAGCGACGGAGGTTACGAATTAGCGCAGTGAACAAGTGTCAAGTGCCAAGTCAAAAAGTATATTTATTTTTCGGAACGATGCAAGCGCGGTTGGTAACAACGGAGATTGCGAACCGCTGCGCCGCCAGTGTGAAAATCGTTGAACTGAATTTTCTTGATGGTCGATAAGATTTTGAGCTCTGGTGGTACATTTATGTGAAAGATTTCGAAAACCAATTTCTCTGCTATTTCTTCATCAAAATAGATGAAACAAAGCTCAAAATGTGTACTTTTGACCGCTTGAGAGGCTTATGGAATTGTCTGGACTTATTTTGATGTATTGGGAACCTCAAAAGGTTCAGGCTTAATATGTAAAGAAAAGTTGCCAAAAATATTTTTAATTTTGATAGATATTATTAAACTCACATAGAAGTACAGTTCGACTCGATGAGAGACCTTGGGCACGCAGGTGAGCGCTTCCGATCTGCAGCATCCCGTATCGTCGGAGCATCTGTGCAGGATGGCACAGTGTGGAATGTAAGTTGTCGAGGGGCTCGGATAAACGTCACGAACAGGTATGACACGAGCCCTTGGCCACTGGCAACTACCCTCTCGCGAAACTTTTATCGCGTGTTGAAGAGCCTCCTTAATCTCAGCTGCAAACCCAAAAAATATTACAACATTAAATTTTGAACGAGATGGATTTTGGTGATTTTCGAAAATATACCGATTATAATTCCTTTGACTTTCGTCAAGTTCTATCAAATTGTTATTATGATTTTACTAATTCCCAATTAAATCAAGACTTTTCGTAATTTCTAGATTAAGAATTTTCTGGTTTTTGCCATTTTTTTAAGTTACTAATTTTCATTTTTATTATTTATCAGATTTCTTTATATACTCATTTGTTTATTATACATTTTTCAGATTGCTGACTTCTAGATTCACCGACTTTTCATTTACCAAGTTCTAGATGGCTAATTTGCTAATTTCCTAATTTTTTATTTCACTGATATTTCTCTGTTTATTAATTATCAATTTTTCCGCTAACATTGCTAAATTTTAACTGATTTTTTGGAATTGATGAATTTCGATTTTTCATTGAATTTTTTATTTCGTTGTGAAACGTCAGCAAAGAATTCACGAATATTCGTCGTCCCGTATTGCAAGTGAAAACGCTTAGTTGAAGCTTGATTTGCCAACCCGTAAAAAATCAATCACTCCAGGCTGTCACTTTCCACATCTTTCCAGCCTCCAGGTGTAATTTATTCATACAATTTCAATAACCAACGTTCAACAAGCTTTGAAAAATGAATTACTCTTTGCATTATTAGTAATTTTTTTTCAATCGAAAGTCATTACTTGAATGTTGCTTCCCCTCTCCTCGTCCCCTCCCTCCGCCTTCCGCACGTAGGAGGTGCAAGCGGCTGTTTTCAATCTCACGCCCAAGAAGAGTTGTAAATTAAGAGATACGACAGATAAGGAGGTACAGAGACTCGGCTAGCTTTATAAATTCATTATACTCAACTCACAGCTCGTTAAGTGCTAAATCGATTTGTTATAATACAATTTCACAATTTTACGGTCGAAGAAAAATCATGATGCATCTGGAAACGGTTTGCAGCTCACGTTGTGGGTTCATAATTGACTATTTTTCCTTCGCATAATTTTTTGTTCGTTATTTTGATGTTGTATGAGATCGTAGTTAATTAACCCTGGGCAAGATGTAACGAATGACACGTTATGCCATCGTCTTATGGTCAATTAACGCAGCCATGTTCGTCGACTAAAGCATTCGTAAAAAGTTCCTTTTTATTTACGAAAAATAGCGAAGGCTTGCAGAATTATTAATGGTTCTCGCCCCCGTGAACTTTCATGCTTAGAAATGCATAGCCATGATCCTCCGAGGAACGCCCACGCAATGGCGTGTGAGGACTGCGTTATTGTCGTGCAAAACTGGCTGGTCGACACACGTGAGTAATAATTAACGCGAAACGAATCAATTTATTACTCCCTCTTGTACACGGTAGCTTTAAACTATTTTTCTATGCGTCCTGCGGATCGAATAACTTCTCTCGATTCATTTCCTTCCAGTGCTATAATCTGTGATTTTTTGGAAAGGTCGTTTTTTCCATTGCGGAGGAATAATAAAAGCCAGAATACGAGATTTGAGATATATTGTGTCACAGCGCTCGAAATCCGTCTTGTTTGAGAACGTTCTACGAAAAACGGTATCAATCGTTACGTAGGTAGATAGTGCTCGACATTCTGAACAGAAATGTCCTTATCCATTTTTCTCTACGACCTACCGTTCTTTAGATATCAATTGATTAGTGATTTCCAATCCGATGCGTCGCATCCCCACCTGCAACGGACGTGCCAATCATCGCGTGCGCCCCACCCTTCGCTTCGCGTCTTCGATGCCCCCGATTCGCTGTCGCTCATCAATCAATATCTCAGAAACGGTGCATCACAGAGAATAATGAGTGAGGACTTTTCTTTTTAGAATTTCGCGGTCTAATCTCTCGACTGAAATTCGATACAATTTGCGGCGAATCGCCGTTGATATTTCAATATCTCGGAAACGGTGCGTCGGAGATGAAAATGGATAAGGACTTTTCGTTACAGAATTTCTCAACCTAATCACTTGACTCAAGTTCGACGAAACTTTTCATGAATTTTCGTTGATTGATGATGATTAATTTGTCGATAGTTCTTTATCTCTTATCGACGAGTTACCAGTCCTTTGGAAATGAATTGCTCAAATGTTTAGCTTGATGAAAATCAATTGACTCGTTAGATACTACGTGACGAATGAGGGTCGCGTATCGATCTCGACCGCGATGCATGGTAGCTGATCGCTCACTGCCCTGATATTTTATCTCATTGTTTATTCAAGCAACAGACGGTGGCAAGAACAGAGAAAAAACAACAAAAAAAGCTCTCTCGGTAAGACAACGGTACGATTGTACAACAGCTATTCTCCGTTGGTACAGACATTCATCGCGACTCTCCTAGATCCTTCGCATGCATTCCCAGTGACACGTGAAAGGTTCTCCGAGCGTGCGCAGGTAATACACAAATAGTACTGCACTCTAGACGCTACAATGAAACAAAGTACAAGATTATACGAGAAATTTCGCAGTACTCGAGATTCATTCTTCGACTTCTGGTAGGAATACATCCGTGTACTTACTTCGCAATTTAACACTATCTTTAAGGCTGTTACGATATCAACGTCTGGTAACTCTCAGATAAACGCCCCCGACCAAAAAAAAAAACATTGCTGATCTTAGCAGACTCGATGTTGCTTCTCTTTTCATCCACTATTGTCCCACTCACGTCTATCGCTATATTTTCTACTGTTTACAATGACTTTCGTGATAATTCACGATCTCCTCTGTAATTCGACCCTTTAGCGGTTGATACGCGGTTGAAAAATCACTAAACGAGACCTGCCAAGCCTTTGATATATACAGGGTGCCCTTTCTTCAAATCTCCCTAACTCTTCAAGCTCTTCATGAAATTTCATGAAATTTGATATTTCCTGGTTTTTAGGATCACTAATAACAAATTTTAACTCAATTATCGAAATTTCCAAATTAATCAAGAATAGGAGACCAAAATTGAAGAAATGCAGCGATTTTGATAAAAATCTGGCCTTGGGGATGAATTGTGAGTACTCCTTATAAATGCTAACTAAAAAATTCGGGATTTCAAATAACCGGTCCAATATAGCGGATCCCGATACAAAAAGTTGTATCTGGATTAATGATATTGCGGGAAGATTTATAAATTGGCTTGATTCAAATTTAATTACTAAAAAAAATCGATATACAGTCTTTTTCATAAACATATACATTTTTTTTTATACATTTATTGACAGGCCACCCGGTATGTCTGGAAGACAATCGCAGCGAACACTTCCAAGCCATTTGCTCGGAAATCCAAGGAGATTTTTTTCAAATCGTTATGTGGTGTTCGATAAATAATTGCTATCAATTCCTTTGAATCACAAGAACAAAGCTCTCGTTTAAATACGTGGGCGTATGACATTATGAAGTCAGATAAACCGAGACAGTTACTCGATGGAATGTTTTTCAATATTTTTTTACTTTTCGTTTCATGTTGAATGTGTCAAGTACTGATCCATCGTTCCAGGATGGGACTCCAGTGTTTATTTGTGCTAAAATGTATTTTTTCTTTTTTTTCTTTCCATATGGTTTAATAACGGATTGTTTTTTTTTATTTTTTTATTAATTTGGTTCAAAATGGATTTATCTTTTTGTCTTTCCGTATGGTTTAATAAGAAATGGTTTATTTTTATTAATTCATTCTTCAGAGTACAAGCTGTTATTGTCTGGCCCCCTCCCTCCCGCCCCTCTAATTCACCAGTTTTACCGCATTATCATTGCTAACTGTACCCCACCCACGAACCTTATTTCCGTTGCGGTCGCATCTGACTTTGGCAACAATATCCCGCATTTATCGAGGGCACGAGGAAACTGTGAAAAACCCACACTCATATAAACGGCTTTTGCTTCAAGCATAGTATATACCAAAGTATCAGAAAAATCGGCTCTTCGATTGATCGTCGATACGGCCAGCCGGGTAAGCGGTCACCACACCAAGTAGCAAACTTTCGCGTGCGTTAGTTTTCGAACATTATATAATCAACCCTACCAATTATGTAGCCGAAATTCATAACACAATCATTCGAAAATATACGATATCTCTGACCTATATTTTTATGAAATTACGATAAACATTATTTTATTTGTTGTAAAAAAGTTTATCACGAATTATCACGAAAAGTTTGAAAAAAAAGAAGATTCACTTAACTTATATTTATTATTTCATCATATCATAGAATAAACAAAATAAACAATTAATAAAACTCAATGTACAAGTTGTTTGCAATTATTAAAAACATATGACAAAATTATTAATTAAAAGAGGATGAATAGTTGAAATAATTAACGTGAGTTATTTGTATAACTAAATTTTAATATAATCTATAAGTGAAATAAAGAAATTCATATATTAATTATATGAACGTTTCATCGGTTTCTCTTTATATTGAATTTATTGAAATCGCGAAACTTTTTGTCAAGCATTTTCTTCCCGATCGATTAAGTACTCGGACGACCAAGAAATCGTGAGAATCGGAAAGAATTCCTATCTTAATGCTTCAACTGTGAATAATGAACGCGGGTGAAAGTCGGACAAAAACTAAGTGCATATCTCTGTACGTGTACAAATACGTGTTCCATCTCTGTCTTGCATAGCGGATAAATTATTAACGCTCGCATATCGACTGAATAATTTAGCGTCGCCTGTCATCGTTATTTGTTCATCGAGCGAAAGGACTAAAAAAAAAAAAAATATGTCTCCTACCTTCGTCACGAATAATAGGAAAAATCATTGAGACGCTTGAACAATAACAAAAAGATATTCACCATCTATGCGGCAATCGTTCGTGTCTAACGTCAGAGAATTAAGCAATAACGGGATCCGGTTTTTCATTGACATTTCAAAATAGACAATCTGGACATCATCAGTCAACGAGGGAATATCTACGAAATTATATCTTAGAATGTAATGGTAAATTATGAAAATCCAAAATCAATTAATTCCAGTGTGTCAAAAGAGAATATTTAGACTTAATTGTATATATTGTTTATTTTTATATATTTTCAATGTATCATCATTTATTTTTTAATATATGTTTATTCATCAAAAATTGAGGAATCCACAAAAAATTCTTTATCTTTTTTCAAAAAAATATAGCGTAGGTAAAAATTATGAGAAATTTTTTTTCAATTGAAATTTTTTAAAGGAAAAAGATTGTTTTTTATAAAAAAAAATATTTTATTCGTGTGGGACATAATAATAAAATAAAATTAATGATTATTAATCATTAAATTATAATACAATTAATTCATATAATTAATTAATAATCATTATTAATTATTCAATTATAATTACATAATTATACATTTAAGAAATGTCGGAATAAAACGTTGGTCCAGGCAAAAACGATTCAAGTTGACGGATTGAGGGTGTAACAAAATTGTAATAAATATGTGGTTAAGTCACCTTTTCCGTTTTTATTTTGTTGTTGTCCTCGGTCTTTGTTGTTCTTGGAGTTATCACGAGAAGTGGACCATTTGTGGACACTGTGAACGGACTGTTGTTGCAAACCGTTAGACTGAGTATCGCTCGAAGTTAAGTGGGACCGTGAGTCCCTTCGCTCGTGATTGGTCACCGGAGTACGAGTAGTGACAGGCTTCGGAGTGGTTGTCGTTGTTGTGGTTGTTGTTGTCGTAGATGTACTAGTTGTTGTTGTCGGTGATGTGGTCACCAGGGGCGCGGATGTTTCATCCTCGGCCTCAGTTTCGTTTTCCTCGTCCGCGTATTCCTGTGGATGCAACAAGTATTTATGACGTTTGCAAGTTATCGAACAGAAGCCATAAAGACAACCTTTCATTGAAGATCTGACCGTTTATTACGATCGTTCAACGTTTAAGGGCATAAGGAACACGCCTCCGTCCACTTCGAAATTTTTGAACTTCATTGAGGATCTTTATTGAGGCCACTATTGATGTGGGAATCATTGGTTTTGACCTCTGCTTAACCTCAACGAACTTCATTGAGGATCTTTATTGAGGTCATTATTTCTGTGGGAATTATTGGTTTTGACCTCTGCTTGACCTCAACAAACTTCATTGAGGATCTTTATAGAGGTCATTATTTCTTTGGGAATCATTGGTTTTGTCCTCTGCTTGGCCTCGACAAACTTCATTCAGGTCATTATTGCTGTGGGCATCATTGGCTTTGACCTCTGCTTGACCTCAACAAACTTCATTGAGGATCTTTATAGAGGTCATTATTTCTTTGGGAATCATTGGCTTTGACCTCTGCTTGACCTCAACGAACTTCTTTGAGGATCTTTATTGAGGTCATTATTTCTGTGGGAATTATTGGTTTTGACCTCTGCTTGACCTCAACAAAGATCCTCAATGAAGACATTTACCTAAGCCAGGTACAGATCAAAACGATAAAGAATTGTAATCTCGGACGAATGACCTTTCTGGACCCTTGAAGGTCATGAGAATTCCTTAGGATTACAAACGCTCGGGAAAGCTCCTCCAACGCAGACTCCTCGTACGAGCGACGATCTGCTTTCTCAAGCCGCTCCCAGCCTTCAATGTAAGGTCTGGCATATGGCAACATGGAGGTTGCACATGCAGAATAGCCTCCTCCGACCTGGGGAGGGCACAGACCTACTTAATCTCTATTTGCACAACGGCGAAGCCGAAGACGATCGAGAGTCGCGTATGGACATCTGTGAATAATGTTTCTTTGATAATTCGCCGACGTCCAATGGCGACCATTTGTACCACTGCAAGTGTCCCCATCGAGACAACGTAAAAGCTTCTTGAAGAAGTTCAATCTCCCATTACATACAACTTTTAAAAGTTTGTATCTTGATTTTCACACAGGCACTGCTTTCTATAAGATTCTTTCAGGCACCATTTTTCTTTGTATATCGAATTGGAAAAACCTTCACTTTAAATTTTAGAAAATTCTTTCGTCGATAAGGTCAATGATTTTTAACTTTTTTTCTTTGGCAAATTTGGACAATCTCTTTCGAAAATTCTTGAAAGCTTTTGTAAAATTTCGATTTTCAGCATTTTGAGGTTCAAGACAATTGGTTTAATCTTCTAACAAGGGAGTGATTAAATGGTCGATTTATGAGTTTTTAGTCGTTCTCGAAAGTTAAAAAATATCAGAAATTCGTAAAACAGGAGTTCGTTATTCCTTTTTTTTTTCAATGACCAAGTAGAGTATAATTTTTGAGCTGTTGATTAACAAAAGCCAAAAACAGGTTTGACTCGATCGAAAAAAAAAATTTCACGCTTCCATCTTTGATTCTTTCGTTGCTATACTCAAGTAAAAGAAAAAAGCATTTTCTGCTCGGTCGTCCATAGCGTGTCACTCGTAAATCGTTTTTATCCTCGCCAAATGGAAAGCTGGAAGCGAGTAGCAAAATTTACCAGACGAATGGTGCACTCGAGATAAGCCGAAGATCGTCGCGAAACAAAAAATAAGTAAAGGACAAATAAATAACAGTGTCCGTGAATAAAACCGTGGCTTCTTGCGAAGTACTCGGTATGGTCGAAAATCAATAGCGAGTGTCTGATAAACACGTAAAGTAAAAAAGTGGGAATCATCGACCGCTCTTTGATCGCAGTTCATGTACATATAAACTGCTAGTATTTTTGTTTGAAATAATATAAATACACATACATATATATATATATATTCACATATACGATTAATTATATAAATAAAAATTAAATATTCGTTTAATAAGATAAATATAAAAATGTCTATGTGCTCGTATATTTTTAATTAAATTAAAAATGAAAAAATGGTAATTAAGTAAATTATATTAATAAATCTATTATTTATATTTATCGTAATTATGACTACCGATAATTATTATCGGTTGTTTTCAATAAATCGGAGGATAAACATCTACCGATTTATTGAATAATTTTGAATTGAATATCAATAAATTTTCTTTTAATTTAAATTTAAAAAATTGAATTTCAAAATTCATTTTTCGAATTTTTTGTGAATTTAAATAATTTTCAATTGAATTTCAATAAATCGAAGGATAAAAATCCTCCGATTCTCCGATAAACTCACAGTTAAACAACTTTCAGTTTCGTATTTGTAGTTTCATCTTTTTTTTAAACCGGAAATGAAGTTTACAACATTGTAAGGAAACCCTCGAATGAAGAGCGAAAGTGGAAGGGACCGAGGGTCGGAAGTGCCCATTTAGTGTTCTTCGAGGAAGAAACTATGTTGCCAATGTGCCGACGAAAGGGAGGAAAGAAATGTCAGAGTGTGTACACGATAGGAAGTAAAAAAAATTTTACGAGTCCATAACTGAGTCTTCGGGGCCTGCGGACCTTCGAGATATGAAAGGCTTGCATATATCGAGAGATGCACGAGATGCTCGGCCAGAGCGTGTGCCTGTTATTACGAGTTAGGCACGTCTGTGCTGACACAGACCACCCAAAACTTCCAGTTATTTGCTCCTGAGAGCAGTCTCACAAATGCGTCTTCATTGCAATTTGTCCCACCGGTGAGAGGGCCACAGAAATCGTTGGTGAAATTATCTCCAAGGGATATTTCATCTTTTTTATTTATTTTTCGAGATTTTTAGGCTTATGATATTGTAGGCGGTTATTTTTGAGCTTTATTACGTTCTGAAAGATGAATTCTACTTTTATAAAATTTTAGATAACTATTTTCCACTTCTAATGAGCTATTTTCAGGGCCCGGAAATTCTATCAAACTATTTTCGTGTTCGTTCGTAAATAAACAAAAAATTAAATTTGTATACGGTTTGAATCTTGTAAATATTATACGATTTCTTAATGAATAATTATAAAATCAATTTTAAAAATTCGTAAATTCGCAAAAAGATCGAATTTTAAAAATTATCGAAGTTCGAGGCATCACCAATCCAATTGGGCGGTACACGAGGTAGACAATAACAATGATAACCAACTGTGGGTAAAATTTGAAAAAGCATGACCGTATAGAAATCGTAATATTTGTTGTAAAAAAAATCATCTTTTTTCATAACTTCCCATAACACCACGTGTTAAAGTTGCGATTTTTACCACTGAATATCTCGATTACCAAACGGTGAAAACTTTTCTAATTTTATATACATTATAATATGACTCTCAAAAAAAATTAATGACATTTTTCAAACAATTTTTTTTCAAAAATTGTATGTCATGATTTTGCATTGCACTTTGTATATACTATTATGATTATGGCGCGAGAACATCCTTAAGTCCCCAGGGCGGTGCTATGTTCAGTGGGGGGTTCAGGCGGTAGGTCTATTAAATTAATATTCGTGGATCAGACAACGAGTCGCGGCAGACAATGAAGCTCAGGTGAGGAAGGCACGTACGTCCTGGGGCGGAGTCCGATCGTACCCAGGATAGAGAGACTGCGATGGCCCACCCATCGTGTACTCGAGTATTCGAGAACTCACTCCATATACATTGTCAAGACATATTCAGTCTCCCAAGTATCAAAAAATTCGAAAATTAACAGTGGAACCAGATAAGGTCGCCGCGTTATCAGATTTCTGTTTTACCGACGGAGAGTTCCGTTTCTTTTTTTCTGAGCGACAGGAAAGTCTGGGAATTTGTTTTCAAAATCATAGCAGCTCCCTACTAACTTATTATAATAACTGTAATATAATCTGACTCATATTATTATTATTATTATTTTTATTATTGTTCTATATGTTACCAGAAATTTCTATAATCCAATATTCTATAAAATATCTAGGTATTCTACAGAACGCCAAAAACGTTCAAACAACATTATCACAACAACCCAAACAAACGCAAATAGACCCAAAAACGTTCAGGCAATGTATAAATAAATACAGAAGATGTTGCAAGGAAAATCAACATCGTCTGTTCTGTTGTAAGCAGGCTGATAAAATAATTACGAAGTCTCGAAAAGTCTCGTTAGGGAAATTAAAAAGTATTATTTATCTTGAAGCAGAAAGAAGCACAAGTAGTAGCGAAGGATACGAATCGGCCACCCGAGACTATCATATCGAGAAACCTAACTACGATTCTTTTGCCCAAGTCTCTGTATTCACTGTAACACCGTCTAAAATCCTCTGAGATACTAAAAGAGAGAAAAAGGGGCAAGGAGGTTGGAGCCTCCGAAGAATGTTGCGGGCAGGTTCGCCCAGTTCACATTTGCCAACAGTTGCATAGGACATTGATCGAGGAGAAAGAACAAAGAGTCGGGATTGCATGGACAAGTCCGGTGAACGGACCGAACGACATTGCGAGAAAGGTACGAACGAGAGAAAGAGACAGGAGAAGGTGAAAAAGAAGAATAAGTAGAGGAGGGCGGCACGTCTCGCGGAGAGGACGAAGCTTCGTGTGCGATCGTCATACGTAATGCAATCCTGGCTCGCGTTCCTCATTCCGAGACTGAGAAGCGTACGCGATCGTGTTGAGCTTTGCTCGCTTGCTGCCAGGCTGTCTGCTACCGCGAGACGGGAGTGCACACGCGCATGTGCAGTCTGGAAGCCTACGTAGTAGTGGAAGGCTCGCGTGACGAAAACCTCGTTTCGAAACGCTTGTACATACCGGGTGTTACCGGACTGACAATCGACAATAAAAAAAATGAACGCGGCACGAAATTCTGAGGCGAAAAGTCCTTATGCGTTTTTTGATCGCATGAAATCCTGCTGAGTTATCGATAGTTGAATATTGACCAATCAGGAGTGTCCACGTTGGTGGGCGGGGCTTGCGGCATATCCTCGGCTGCTAAGTGGGAGGTCTCGCACGTATTTCACCAGGCGAGACTCCAGACACTTTCACCGCTAACACTGTCTAAACGGTTAGAGATAGACGAAAAATGCATAGGACTAATTTTGTAGAGCATTAAATTTTCTATAAAAATGATTCAGGCAGCTTCCTTCCATCTTTGATGGTTTAGCCACCAAGTCCCTCGAAAAAAAACACCGAGTGAATCTTCGGATAAAATCAAGGAAAAATATTTTTCAATTGGTGGATTGAATAAATACCAGGTAGCTTCCCAAATATTTATAAATAAGTAAATAATTATACTTTTTAACAATATTGTGTTATTTTTATTTTTTTTTTTGCTCCATAATTGTCTCGTGACAATAGAAAAATGTTATAATAATTCATGCACGATAAATATTCGTAAAAATTATGAAACAAATACATGAGACCTAAAAATCTTAAAAATTATTCGCTACGCATAGTCGATTTTAGATTTTCTAAGAATTCAACGATCACGTATATCAAATCGTCGAAATATTCTCGGTAACATCGTCAATAATGGCTTATGCTAATCAGAACGAGCGAGGAGAATAGAAATCCGTACAATCTCTCTAAGGTTTTTATTCACCGTACGATGTCTTCCCGTGTATCGTATTTCGGCGAATTGTAAATTTTCGTACGAGTATGGCAAAGGGCAAGGGCCATAAGGGTCGTCGCCATAAAAATACCCCAGAACGACCATTCTACCGAATATATGTATTAGAGATACACAATATTTCGAGTCACAGCAAAGACCCGTCCAAATGATGTACGATTGTCCGTTGGGTCCTCGCAAGACGAGCGATAAATCGATGCAAGACTGAATGAAGAGTTTATGCACATTTTATTGTTTCGTTTCTGCCCTGTAATTACTGTTATATTTTTTTTTAACCATTATTAAGAATTTTGATTTTGGACGCATTTTTTTTAATTTAGAAAAAGAAAAAGATGTCACTTCTAATATTTTGTAGGCAATGTAAATCCCTTAGACAATTTCTTCGAATTATTTCTATTTTCAATTGTTATTTTTTTATTCGTCCATGAACATTTCTGTAAAAAAAATACTGAAGTAAAAAAAAACTTGTTGGTTCTCCTTCGACTCTCTTGATATTTTATTATTCCTCGTAGCAATATAAAAAATTAATTTTTCAAAAACAGAATTTCCGAATTCCGATAATTACACTTTTAAAAATTTATAAAAATAGAGTTTTAGCTATTTCTGAAGAAGAAGAAAAAATTGTAGAGGTTTCTAATAATTGAAATGCACGACTTGAAAATATAACCAAATAGGTATAGGTTTTAAAAATAAATAAGTATTTAGAAATAAAAATAACGATTTAGTATTTTTTAAATATGAATATTCCGAATGTCCGGAAAAATATAATTGTAGAAATTAAGAAATAACATTTCTAAGATTTCTACAGAAAAAGTGAATTTTCGAGTTTTTTAAAAATGGACATACAGAATTTTTTGAGAATAGAAATTTCTTTGAAAATCACACGATTATAATTTGTTCAGTAATTCAGAGAACATTGACGATTTATAGAATTTTACTGATCGTTTTTTTTTCTTTTACAATAAGCAAATATTCAACGCGAGGAAGTCCGATATTTTCGGGTTTTGGATAACGTTTTAGTTTTCTCGTAAGCGTTCACATATGCTCATCACTATTGCAACTATGACTGCGCGATGAATATTCACGCCTCGAGAGATAACAGCGGACGAACGGCGAGAGGGCAACGACGTCGTTGAGACTCCGTCGATGAGTCAACCTGGAAAATTCTTTCTTCGAAAATATAAATAATGACGCATCTTCCGTAGATTGCGTATTATTTCACGTGGCATACTTGATTATCGATTATTTTATCTGATAATCGCGATGCTTCCGAATCGGACCTCCTTTTTTATCGCAAATGGTTTGGGTCACCATATCCACATTCCTTAGATTTTAGGTCAAACTTATTTTCATGATTTTGTCACCGATTTGAAAAGCAAAGCATTTTTAAAAAATACAATAATTTCAAGATTTTCGGATCATAACGGGAACCATTTATTTTATTTAGATTTTCCAAAATTTATTTTCAAAAAAGTTGCTATGGTTTTATTCAAATTTGTTTGATAATAATTAAATATGAAAATCGAAAAAGAAAAATCGAAAAAAATTACAATTCCTCGATATCTGAAACATTACGGAAACTAGAATATACTTTTAGAATGTTCAAAATCTTTTCTTTTTTTTTTAATTATTTACGTATTCCAACTATCACAAAAAGCATTTTTTCAAAAAGGCTGATCTTCAAATCAATCGTGTGATTTTTGAAGCATCACAGAAATATGATACATTTTTTTTCGAGTTTTCTAAACCTTGTTTTTTTGAATAAAAATTCACTCGTGGTCGTGGAAAGCATCGACTCGAAAAAAAGAAATTTCGCAAAACAAAATTGATATTCCTGAAGCATTTCAGGAATTAAAATTCCTGAACACAAAAGCAGACAAATTTTCAAGAGAATCGTGAATTTTGATGTTAAGTATATGATGTTTCCTGCGATCTTAAAATTCTAAAATCGAAGCAAACAATTTCGAAAAATGATGCCACATTTTTCGTAGAATCAAAAATATCTTCTGTACTGTTTCTTTGTGATTCTTCGAACGTTCAACATTTTCAAAATTTACGAAATTTTGTGTTCAGGAATCAGTACACTTTCAACATATCTAAAATCATCAAATGGAGGTAGCCACCTCAAAAAAAAAAAAAAAAAAAAAAATTGCATCCTCTTTATTAAAACTTTTAATTTATCTTCTCCGACTATTTTGCGTTTTTTTGACATTTTTCGATTTGTTTCCATTTTTTTCTTGACCGTCGGTTGGACGTAAAGAATCAGTGACCAAACTATATCGAAAATTTCAACTTTTTTCTTCTTCTTGGAGAACAACCGATGAAACGAAAATGGAAATTGCCACATTTGAATAACAATGGCAGCGCAGCACGAGGAACATTGTCAGAACGATCTGATTACAATGTGAATAGAGTTTCTCGTTTCGATACGAGAAAAAACGTTGTGAAACGTAACGTGAGTGAGATGTACAACGTGACAAGAGAGTTTGCACGTAAGAAGAGTAGTCTGAGGACGTTGTTTCCATTGAAGTATCTTGTATACCTGAAGCCAAATAGGGAACGTCCATTCATCCCGGCAAGGAGATTGGCGTATACGCAGGTCTTGCCATACGAAGTATTACGTACCAGCATTAAAAACAGTTCGAATAAAAAAAGGTACGTTTTTAATTAAAAAAAAAATAATAATAATAGTAATACTAAAATCCTGAAAAAAATCATGATCCAAGGTCATAGTGATCATGACCAAAATCTCTATTTTCGATTTCTGCACTGAGGTCACCTTCAATTTTAAACAGGTATTTTTTTTCATTGTTTTTCATCTTGACCTTCGAATGACCTTGGGAAAGTATGGAACAAACCTGATCTTGATCTTTGTCACGGTTTTTTGTTTTTCTATCTTGAGATTGTAACCATCGTTGCCATAACCGTTTCATTTTCAGTGACTCCATTAAGGTCACCTTCAATTTTTAACAGTTACTTTTTTAAATCTCTTTCAACTTCGATCTTCACGTAACCCTTTCGATTTTTTGAGCTTGAGGTTGCAGCTCAAATAAGGTAACTTATCACTTCTTAACATGATATTTTATTTTGCAGTGCTTTTGTATTCTGATTACTTTGAGCCGTTTTTTTTAATGTCTTCAAGATTAGAAGTAACCTTCGTCTTCTTATTTCATTTTCGAAAGCTGGATATAACGGAAAAATTGGAATAATTCTTCTACTAAAAACATCGTAAAGAAAATGTAATAAAATAAAATAAAATAAAATAAAATAAAATAAAATAAAATAAAATAAAATAAAACAAAACAAAATAAAATAAAACAAAATAAAATAAAATAAAATAAAGTGAACTGAAATAAAACAAAATAAAATGACATTCAATTAAATTAAATAAAACGGGTTTAAATAAAGCAGAATAAAAGAACATAAAATGAAATAATATAAACGAACATGGCTAGAATTTCCTTTGCACATGCACACATACATTTCACATATTAATGCGCATAGGAACGTGAATGATTGTAAGAAGTCCGGGAGGATGTGGAGATCTTGGAGTAGAGCACGATGGACACTGGTTTCGAACGCAAAAACTCGTCACACTTGTGTATACGATCGTTGGTCAAATCGTGGCTCGGTGGCTAACGATGACGAGACCGGCCTTCGTGCCATTCACAGAGCACCAACGATACATTGGAAAAGACCGATAGAATCGAAAATTAATGTTGAGATTGAAGTACTATCGGCTTGCAAATGTTACTTATTTTTCTAGGGTTTTTTTTTGTTTAAAAAAAATTACTTGACCATTATTTTTATTATAACTGTGATAACAGTGAAGACAGAAAAAATCGTTGGTTTACATTCGTTTGTACAATTCTGCCTTAACACTTTGGGTACTTAAATTATTATTATTTTTTTCGTTGTTGAATATTTTTACCTTTTTTTTAATGGTAAAAAAATAATTTTTACACTTATCTCATATTTTTAAATATATGTAATCTCATCTCATATTTTCAATACACTTTTTTTTAAATATTAGATAGACTTTTTATATTAACCGAAAATTCAGCAACAAAAAAATGATTGAAACCTTCAAGACATTACCAATTATTTTTCTTTGATTCTTTTTGTACTTTCCAAACGTACACATTTTTTTGTTTGTTTGAAAAATATTGACATTTTAAACTTAACGCTTTTTTATCATTTTCATTTCGTCATTGTGGAGAAAAAAAATCTCGTCCAGGTGATACAATACAATTAATTACGATGAAAGAGTAATCGTCGATAATGCAATCGAGTAAATAGATTATTACGGCGATCTCGGTTAAGGCGTGACCGATAAGTTAATCGATGTGACAAGATCTTGCGATCGATTGCAAGCTTCATAATTGAATTCAACACGCGTTGCGATCGGCTTCAATTACACTCTGCCAAGGTGAATTTTGCATACTTAAGGAGATACTAGAGTTGCAGTATGCAAATGTTGAAACAGACCCGTTTCCATGATTAAAAAAAAAAATAATGCTATATCGCGATCTAAGCGATATCGAGGTAGAATCAATTTTTAGTTGCATTGAGAGAATGTGAGGAAATATTTCACGCCTGATGTGTTAAATTCATTAAAATTTTGCATTATCAACAATGCAATTAAATGATTAGAAACTGAAGTAAATAAACTAAAATATTAAACGATTTTTTTTTATTATCAAGTATAATAATTATACTTTATTAAATTAATTTGAACCGTGTTATATTTATTTACTTTACATCACCTTAAACTGTCAATAAATGTATTTGACAAAATCCTTTTTAAAAAAAGAATTTTAAAATAAAAGAAAAAGAATTTCACAAGTAAATAAAAAAGACATTATGAAATGATAATGAGATATCGTACTTTTATCCCATCTATACAGGGTGCCCCTTTTTTAATCGTCGAAAATGTTTTTAATTTTCAAAAAATATTGCCATTAAAACTAGACATCCTGTGAAAATATATAAAAACGTACATCGTTTATAAAGATGCGTTTAAAGAAATAAAAAAATATTGTTTACAAGTTTGATTAAAATATATTTTCTTGAACAATGCACAATTTATGAGGTATTTGACTCTGGAAATCGAAGATTTCAGTTAATCTTCAAGGACATCGAGTCTGTGAGGACCGGTGACGTCATGTGGTTGCAATCGTTCGACTATCGCTTGGACGCCATGTCGTTGTGCAAGAATGACTTCATTTGCAAATCTCATGTTTGGCAGAGCGTCAGAGACACGTACAACGCGAGAAATTCCCCGCTCGGCTTTGTAGAAAATCACAAAATACAGTGCAAGAACTCTGTTTGGTCCTACCAAAAATATAAAGTACACGCAGAGCGTATCAAGGCAGAGACAAATAGCGCAATGTCAGACGAGGCTGATCTCGATCGAATATGAATTTTCCACCGGCCACGTACCAGTGAGTTTAATAATATCCCACTTTATAATTAGCACGGTGGAGAGAAGTGCTTGCATGTCGTCAACGTCTTTCTTGGTTTACTAACTAACCGGGTAAACCAGTGAATTGGTAAGAGTAACTGTGACTGGGAGCTCCGACAATCCAAGATTTTTCGTGCACCAAAAATCAAGTTACCAGGAAAAACAAAGACAGCGAAAAATCAAGTGTATCGAATCAACGCAACCGTTTGATTTTTTCTTTTAACTGACATACGTTGAAAAGCTTCGTATGGACGTCTTAATACGTTAAGAGGATATATTTTTAAATAGTAAAAATCAGGTTAACAAGAGAAAACAAGAAATACCGAAAAATCAAATGCATAAAAACGATGGAACCCTTTGATTCTGGCGGTAAATCGATCTGTGATGAAAAGCGGACACCGAAAATCAACGTAATAAATAAGAATGATATATTTTCAAACATTAAAAATGATGGTAATGAGAAACAACAAGTAGCACCGAAAAATCACGTGCATCAAAGCGGTCGTATCCTTTGATTTTAGCTTCGAAGCCGGTATGATAAAAAGCTGACACCGGAAATCATCCTAGTAAATAAGATGGATATATTTCGGAACAGTCAAAATGATGACAACAAGAAACAACAAGTAAAACCGAAAAATCAGGTGCATCAAAGCGGCAAAATCCTTTGATTTTCACAGAACAGCAGGTATGTTGAAAAGTTGACAGCGGATATCATCTTAAAAAATAAAAATGACTTATTTTGAAGTCGCCGAAAGGAGGACAACGAGAAAAAACGAGAAGCACTAAAATATCCAGTGCATCAAATCCATGCACCCATTTGATTCCAGCAATTCGTGAAATCAGAATGAAAAATGTACTACAAAAGTAATCTTAATGATCAATGCGCATTTATTTTGAAGAAATAAAAACGCGGATAACTAAGAAACAAGAAAAATAAAAGAAATGAGTGTATCAGAATCCTTTGATTCCGTCTATAGATTAAAGCATAATCAATGCCAGTGGAATTCGTCTTAATAAATTGTGAGAATGCGTTTTTATACAACAAAATCCCTCTAGTAAATGTGAAAAGTATTTTTGGAACCAGTCGAAAACCAGATACCGAAGAAAATACAAGAAAAATCGATAATTAGGCACACCAACCATCTGGTCGTTAGTTACAGTTTCCAATAATCTTACTTTACGACTCCCCTAATACATACGAATGATTTTAATAACTACCCTCGATAATTTCGTGAATACAGCATCATGATTCTGTTCATATTACCAGGTGGTTTTTGGAATGCTGCTAAATAGATACAGATAGTTTGATGTCCATTTTACCAGATTCCCATCAGCTGGCAATTTTGTTAAAAATTAACAAAAAAATGACATTTCTCAGTTGGGAGCTTCACTGTGCCTTTGATGCATTACAATATGGTTGGAATTTACGTTGGAAGGTTGCGAAAAGAAAAATTACTATAAACATTGGTTTTTAATGTGACAAAGCTAACCCCTTGACCCCATTCCCTTGACTTCGTAAAACAATATGTTCGGTATTACATCAATGAATTTCCCCCACCTTTATTCACCAGAGTTTGTAATATCTTTTAACGAGAGATTTTTCTTCTCTTTTCTCCTATAGGTGGCACTAACCAGTTTTCTTCGGTTGTCAACAGGCGGTCGCACCGGGCTCTCGGCCACCTCGTGTAAATGAACGTCTTTGGAGGCAAGTAAACGAGCGCTATGAAATATTTGATATAGGTCACGGGTCTCGCGTGCAGAGACCGCTGAACGTTGCATATCTATGAGGATTATCCCTCGCGATTTATAACGCTTATAATGAGTTACGATCGTATAGACGGATGCTAATTGTTGCGCAACCTTTTTTTTTTCATCTCCTCCGGAATTTCGTAGGGAGAAGGTATTGGAAACTACAGGTGCTGGATTTCACTACCAATTATTTGGATATTATTCAAATCGTGCAATAATTATATTTAATGGTTTAATAACAATTATCGATATGATAATTGTTATTAAACCATCATTATTAATTACACTTTCATTCAATTTTGTTGCAGATCGATTTATTGTAAAATATAATAATAATTTAGTAGTATATTTTTATTTAGACTTATTTTTAGGTTAACTTGAAATTCCATATTAAAATTATTTCGAATCATTCCAACATTGGCCTCGTCTACATATCATTGAATTTATTATTAGAAAGTTATTTATGTAATGATAAAATGGATTTCATTACTAAATTCAATTTAAATTTAAGAACCGATCTAATTTTTATTTAATTATTATAATTCTTAAGTATCTTCTACTTTAAATATATGAAATGAAAAAAACATATTTAAAACAATTAAATTTGAAAAAAGTCCAACTGGATGGAATATTGTTTCATCAGTTTATATTTATTCCCATTTATTTTTACACAAATTGAAAATATATTCAATTTTGATTTATTTCGAACCGAATTGAAAATTATTCCGAATCATTCCAATATCAATTACTATTTTTTTATAATCGTGTTTATTATTCAACAGTTAATTGCGTCTGTCCCATTTTATTTTATTCAGTAAAATCTAAAGTTTAGTTAATAGCTACAATAGTATATTTATTGCAGTATTTCTTCAATTTTTTGTATTCCAATTAATCGTTATTTAAATATTATAATTGTTCAAGTATATTTAATTAAAATGAATTTAATTGAAATATAATAAAATTGTAAGAAAAGCTCAACTGGAAAGGGATTCATACCCCTAGCTGATGATGACGAATCCACTGGGATCGTTAACAAAAATAAATCTACAAAAGTGGTTCTGTATTCGTGGAATGAATAATTGACCAGGATCCCTGACATTTCAAAGCGTCTGTTCCATTCTGTCCTATTCTGTGTTTCACTCACATCGCTCCTCTTGTCCTCCGTTAGCGTCGGTTAGTCTCAAGTTTCGCTCTGCCCTTCTATCATAGTTGAAAACTATGGAACAACCCAAGCGAGGTACCGAGGAAGAGGAATTTTAGTCTACAGACGCTGATTCACACCGGGCATAAATCATCAAGCGCCTACACCAGACAAAAGGTTAATGAACCGCGCTCGCAACGCGAGATCATCTCTGCTTTCGTTGCATTTCGTTCCTCGCATGCGATCCGATTTGCATACGTTGCTGGATGAATGGTGATCTAGCAGCGTCTATGGACCAGAGATCGAAAAAAAAAACGCCACTTTTTTTAAGCTTGCGACATTCTGACGTAATTTCTGTTCTCTTCGTTCTTTAAGCTTTATCATGAAATATTGATGATTATTATTACCCGTATAATCTCGAACAAGCTCTAAATCATTATTTTTTATCGCTTATCATAATTATATTTTTTCTTCATTTTTATGATTTTTTTTAACATGCTTGTTTTATTGTATTTCTCGTGTTGTTTGGGTTAACGCAATAACGTAATCACCTCGACCATCGTTATTAATTACATTTTTATAAATTATTATATTGTCATTAATTTTTGTTGCGGATCTATTTATTGTAAAATGTAATAATAATTTATTAGTATATTTTTATGTAGCTTTATTTTTAGGTTAACTTGAAATTCCAAAAATTTTTTCGATTTTTTGGCAAAATAAGTTTTTTCACTCAATCATCGATAACTTTTTTCCCTTTAGGATTTGGTACTCCACTTTGTGCTCAATCTCTTCGTTATGATTTTCTCTTCAAATTGCTTTTTTAATCATTAATATCCGATGGTTTTTCGATTTTTCGCAGAATTTCAAAGTTGGACCATCGATTTTTGCACATTTTTCCATACATACCCCTTTGCCACTTTTTTTGCGATTTTTCAAGTGGCTATTCCGGGGAAACTATACAAGATATCGATACGAATTCAACGCCATTATTTAAGTTAGGCAAAAACCTTTTTCAAACTCACCAATTGAATGCCCATAGCGCATAAAAAGTTTGCTCTACGACCTTTTGAAATATCGTGATTTTTGAGATTTCGGAAAAGGGGTCGGGGGAAGTCGAAAATTTTTTTTTCCGTTTTTAAACTCTTAAAAGGGTTTATTTAATCGGAAATTTTCTGCTGATTACGAAAATGTCCAAGTTTTCGCCGAAAGTACAAAATCAGTCTGGGAAAATGCAAAAAACGTGTCTAGAATATTTTTTAGAGATTTTTCCCTGCTGCAGCTTACGGTAGCTATCGCAGCGACGGAGGTTACGAATTAGCGCAGTGAACAAATGACAAGATTTTGAGCTCTGGTGGTACATTTTTGTCACATTTATGTGAAAAATTTCGAAAACCAATTTCTCCGCCATTTTTTCATTAAAATAGATAAAACAAAGCCCAAATGCTGTACTTTAAATATTTTTTTCACCGCTTCAGATGCTTAAGCCCGGGAAATTTGTGAAAGTGCAATACGATCGATCGTAGCACGCAATTTCTCCCATGGTAACCACAATCTGAACAATTTTTTTTTTTATTTCGATAAATGCCGAGCTCTTAGAGGAAGTGTCCTGCATACATACAATAAATTTAATTCCATTCGGTTGAACAGTATGTGAGAAATTGGATTTCAAAATTTCAATATTCCCTTAACAATCTGATTTAATATTGTTTACTTGTTACTATTGTTTGTTTATTATCGTTGATTTTATTAATAATACTTTTCAGACTAGATTATTATTACTAGAAAACAGATCGTGTTAAAAGATTTGTGGATGAGTGTGGTACCGAAAGTTGGCGGGCTTCGTAAATATGCAACTAGCAGAATACTCGAAGATTTGAAAGTTCCCAGGCGTGCACTCGGGATCCCACGAGGCGAATAACTCGAGGAAGCTTTCCCTGGTTACTGTCGACATAGTTAGCATCGCCGCCGAAATAGCGACCGAAGATAGAAGTGCCGGAGGTTCGCGTATCGTCTAGCTCGTCGTCTCGAGTTTGCCAGGTTCGTTGCTCCGGAACGATAGTAGCTTTCGCTTATTGACAACCCCGGAGACAAGAATCCTTGGCTCGTACTTCCTTTGGCTTCCAAATTATTCCCTAGGATTCCTGAGAGTTCCTCCGACTGCTCAGAAATGCCTTAGGTTTCATAAAAACACCCTAGGCTGCCACTAATTTTCCCTAGGTTAACTATTTGTCGACTGGATTTTTCAAGCCCTGAATCAAAAAGGAAAAAATATTTAAAAAATTATAAAAAAAATTTTGTTCTATTAGCCAGGACGGTTAGGAATAGTTTAAGCTTTAGAGATTGGACGTATTCTAAAAGTTGTTTGGGTTTGTTTGGGTTTCTTAAAAACTACGTAGGCTGCTTTAAAAATTCCCTAGATTAACTATTCGTCGACTGGATTTTTGAAGCTTTAAATAAAAAATACAAATTATGAAAAAAAAAAACAAAAAAAGAATATTTTTTCTATTAGCCAGGACGGTCAGGAATATTTTAAGCGTTAGAGGTCGGAAATATTCTAAAAGTTGTTTGGGTTTGTTGGAGCTTCTTAAAAACTCCAAAATTATATCTAAGGATAATGCAGGCAATTTTTATCGAGCCTAAAAAATTCTTGGACGATCTAGAAAAATTTGGAATGCTCTAGGGAGGTCTGAGTTAAGTCTAGAGAATTTTCGATAATTCTAACAAAAAATTACTAAAAGGTCTAGAGATAAATGAATCAACTCTAGGAACTTATATACCATCTTGATATACTCTTTTCGATCCTAGAGAGACCTGGATAGACCTAGGGAATTTTTGACAAGCTTGAGAAATTCTTGATTGCTCGATATATGCTAGAAGCATGTCTCGAAACTTTTGTACAGGTGTGCGTCCGTGCATGTGCATGAAAAATGTTCTTGAATGAAGACCCTTATCGGAGAGTTCATAAATGCAAATGTTATTTGTTGGAGTATCGTATCATTAATCAAGCCGAACGTTATGTAAGTCGTCGTTGTCGGCAGAGGTCTCGACGCAACTCGAATGATACTCTGCAAGTTCCACAACAGACGACGAATGACTTTTTAAAGTGCACCTATGAATTTTAATGGCGATAACAGCGTCACTCCTGGCGCCACGAGACGCACCCATGTATAGTTTCTCACGCTTTTTTTTTACCGCCAACCTCCATTCACACGTATTCGCAAGCTAATGTCATTTTAATCGTCGTAACATTATCATCGAACGTCACACGAGGAAGGTTGACGAAGAAGGAGGGGGGGGGGTTATAACATTGTCGATTATTAATCGGAAGAATTTCTTATCATTTTCTTTTCTTACAGTTTTCCTTGACAACAAGCTGTTCTTTGACAGTTTAGAAAAAAAAATATTGACGTCACGGTCATTTGATAAAATCGTTGATAGAAAATTATTTTCTTTTTACATAGTTTCGTGATTTTTGTTTGGGAGTTTTTTGATCATAATTGTTTTCACTAGGTCTCACTTTAATTGTTGGAAAATATTATAAGAGTTTTAAAAAATGTTGACAAATGGTAAAAATATGTTTATAAAATTTATAAAGAAAAGTATACAAAAAATATATAAGGAAAATAAATATTGATGGAAGGAAATTCTTTCTTTTTTTACATAATTTCGTGATTTTTATTTGGGAATGTTTTGCTCATTGTTGTTTTAATTAGAACGCACTTTAATTTTTACAAAATGTTAGAAAGGATATTTTAAAAAGTGTTATAAAGTTGTCAAAAATATATACGAAATATTTTCAACTGTTAAAAAGATTTTGAAAAGTATTAATTAATTTTTAATAAAAATGATTAAAAAAAGGCTCTTCAAATTTGTTCGCACATGAGCCATCGCTTTTTTGGAATTACATTCGTTTGCGAAAAATTGCTAGATGCTTCGTTTTATTCTGTATTTCTTCACGATCTTTTTTAATAATAGATTAAATACAAATTCCGGAAAAACGATGACACGTTTTTGGAAAAATGTCGAAATTTCGTTTTTCGTTTCACGTAAGTTTCTTCCAAGCCCACCAAAGAGACTTTTACGTCGTTTTCGTCATCATCTCGAAGCGTAGTCTCGAGGATACGATATACAACGCCGAGATTAATGTTAATAAGTGTCGGACATTAGTATTCGTCTTTCTTAGATGGATATTTATGAGACTCGTAATTTTATGTGGGCGTTGACGGGTTCGCAGGCTCGACGAATTACGAGGAAATCGTCGAGCATGAGAGAAACTTTCTTATAAACTTTATATTCGAGGTTCAATAAGTCCGGAGTTTGAAATTATTTCCACGACTTTGGCATCGTATTGACAAATTTGACAAATTTGACAAATTTCACTATTGATCAATAATAAATAATAATAAATTAATCATAATAAAAAACAATAAATTGAATGAATAATAAATAACAAATTAAATCAATATATGATCAAAATTACAACAACAATAATTAATTTCAATATGGTAATACATGGAATAGGGAAACATCAACAATAATTAATATTAACAATTATTATTGACGTTTGGTTAACAATTCAGCCGTATTTTCCATAAATGCGAACATAATATTAATAATAATTATTGAATAGTTGAATTAATCAATTATTGGTAAACTAGGTTATTAATAATTATAACCAATAATATTAGTAAATTATTACAAAATAAAAAATTACATCAATATTAGTTATTAATAATTCAGTTTATCGATAATTAATAAATTATCTATCCTTCTTTTGCATTTACGAAAATTTTCGATAAATCGTTAATTAACCAAAAGAATTTGTCGTTAACGTGACGGATGATTTTTCGTAAGGGACAAAATATGAACGACATTTTTACCAGCCCTTGTAACTCTTGCCTTCTCTTGATGCTCACCGATGTCAAATTTGATGAAATTTACGAGTGCGGACGAAACTCGTGTAACCCGATTACGAACGATTCCTCGTGGTCGCTTTCTTTTATGAGTCATTTAGCTGCGTAAATACCAATGATACATATTTCTCTTTCTCCAGTGTGTTCGCTGAGACAGTAGTACAAACTTTTAACGTGCGAGCAAACACTTGTCAAAGCTCGTTTCGTTCGCGTTCATATTTTTTCCTCCAGTATTTCTATTCATGAGCACCGTTGCTCTCCGAACGCGAACAAAACTCCGAAAATTCCACAGTGACGGCACATCGTTTTCGAGAAAACAGCTTGAAGACCATTTTTTTCGAGTTTCGAAACTCCAATGTTGATTTCCGGGCTCAAATTTTTGCAGATTAATCATGAGCTCAAGATAACTAGATCTATGTAAAAATCGAACACTTTGTCTGAAAACGGTTCTGTCCAATCAGGTAAAAAGTATTTGGAATGAAAAATGATATAAGAGAAATTTAATTTTTTCCTGGCAGGGGAAATTCCATATCAGCCCAATTTTACTGTTAATCATTATCAAGGAATGTTGAAGATCGAATATTTAATGGGTAAAATTAATCCATCAGATAGTTGCTCTTTCACAATTTGTATTCTTTAAAAATTACTATTGAGGTTTATTAAATATTACATCACTAGCAGGAATATTGAAAATCTTCCATTTGGACAATCAAGAAGCTAAAATTTGATCATTAGTCAGAAAATCTAGAAATTAATATTCGTTTGCTACTCAGAAACCGTTGATTTTTTTATTTGATTACTAGCCAGACAATCAAGAATCTTACATTTGATTACTGACCGAGAAATCTAGAATCTCATATTCGATAGTTATCCAGAAAATTGTAATACGTTGAATTTATCATTTGATT
>JAPYZI010001989.1:0-47562 GCA_030523105.1 Ophioninae sp. A BG-2022a | reverse complement strand
GTATGGAAAAATTTGCAAAAATCGATGGTCCAACTTTGAAATTCTGCCAAAAATCGAAAAATCATCGGATTTTAATTATTAAAAAAGCATTTTGAAGAGTAAATCATACCGAAGAGATTGAGCACAGAGTGGAGAGCCAAATCCTAAAGGAAAAAAAGTTATCCATGATTTAGTGAAAAAAGTTATTTTGCCCAAATATCGAAAAAAAATTTGGATTTTTAATATTTTTTTTAATGGTCCATTTCGATGTAACTTTGTCCCCTGAATACGAATATACCATTTATTTCCCCGAAAACCCAAAATTTTCATGAAAAAAATGTAAAAAACTTCTAAAATCATGATTTTGTTTGTCATTCCCTTAAACCAAGCGGTTTATTCGCGGTACATTTTGTTACTAGGCCCTTTGCTCGGTTTGACATGTAAAGTAAAACACTAGTTTGACTCATCAACTTTTCTCGATCGAATGTGGAAGAATTTAGAGATACCAATAGTCAAATCAATTGACCCGTATAAATCACATTCAATGTGATATCGATCAGGGTTAATTCCCATTGTCATTCGGGACACTTGGTACCCACATTTAAGTTATTCAAAAAATAATTTGACAATTCTTCACCAGTTGCGTAAAAGCCATTTGTTTCGTGTCATAATCATGGAATGTTACGACTATTCTATTTGCTCGATTACAGTCGCCCATAGTCGTCTGGAAGATGAAAGCACCGGAGAAGAAGCCGCTGGTGCGCCCGGAACGACCAGAGGAGGTACGAGCCAAAGTGCGCAAGGGTTCGCAGAAGAAGGTCCAAAATCCGATTCACGCGCTCTCCGAATTTCAGAGTCCCACCGAGAGCGTTTAAGTCGAGATCGGTCTCACGTCAGAGATGATTTTAAAAAAATACAGAAACCTCGTATAGGTATCGCAATACAAAGTTAGATGCGCGGAGAGTGCTCCATCAATTTTTTTTTTCACGACACGGATAAAAATTGGAGGAGCAACCTCGTGCCTAGTCGAGTTCCATTCTTCGAACAATCTATTCCCTCTCGTTCTGCCTCGAGTCGACCAACCTCGACAATTTCAATGTCGTTAAAAAAGCAAAAAAGCAAAGACGGCGTCTCGACATTGAGTAAAAACGTTGATCACGTTTCGTTCAAGCTTGTCGTACAGGAACATTTTCTCTCCTCATTGATTCTTCTTCATACGTTTGCCAACAAAATATAACACGTGCACACGAGCAGTACGGCAAAAATTCCGCTCGCCCTGTCCGATCACGAATTCATCAAAATTGAGCCCCTTTTCAATGCTCGACGGAAAACCTGTCGCAATTCCCAGCCAAAAAATAAGTGTACACGAAACCAAAAGTCACACGTGAATGTAAGAACGGCTCAAAACGTACCCGGTAGACCCAAATAGATTTGTTCACGACGAACCTTGCGTTATCGATACCAACTACGTTCGATCTTCTTCGCGTCTCGACGATTGCCGTATTTAACGTTACGTTAAACAGCAACGGATAAACTTGCTACCCGTTTCTTTTTCACGCAGTATTGCATCTTTATCAAGAGACTGCTGATCGAAGTATTCGAAATAAATGTATATACGTAAATATAATTTTATATTTATGGGTGAAGATTATTTAGTGGTTTATACACATGCACACATACACACATATGTTTCATCACGAAACAAAAAAAACGAAGAAATATGGTTTTTTGCATCGTATTCTAAAAAAGCCTCTTCCTTTTTTTATAATTTAATCATCGAGAGAGCGCACGTCACGCGAATCGCCGAAAAATCGTGTTGTAAGCGCATAGACTGATAATCGGCAACTTGAATTTAAAACGGGCACATGTGCGCGAGTCCTACACCCGGAGGATACGTTTTTGGTAATGCATTTTTACACACACTCTTATGAACGTCCGAAAGTCCTCTCGCGAATATTTCGGAGACGGTTCTTTCATAGTTTCTCGTCAGAAAAAAAAGATCTTTCTCGTGTTACGAGACAGTCCCTCGTATCGATCATTTTTCCACGCCGTTCAATCCTCCGCGACTAAGGCCTATGTTATTTCTACATGTATTTCTACCGAAATTTTTATAAAGATTTTTAAACCTGGGATAAACTTCCTAACATATCACTCAGCGTTCAACACAATTACACCCACACACACAAACACGGTACGCCCATAGGACAAAATTGACCTGAAATTGAAGAGTCGATGTTTTTTTTTTAATGCAACATTCGGAAGTGTGAACAGACAATTAGTATTTAATTGGAGATACATATGCATATACATATATAAATATATATATACATTCATAAGAGACGTACACGAATAAATAGTGATTAGCGATTAGGGTACAAAAAGCGCACCGCGTATTTAACAATTTTACGGAGATCAACGAGCGCGCGACAAAGAAATGATGGACAGGTCGAAATTGCGATAAAACGTAACAACAAGATAAATAATTGCTCGGATGCGAGTCTAGAGTTGGAATTGAAGAAATAATAACGAAAAAGAGTATAATTGAACGCGAGTGTAGCGCGAGAATCGTAGAAATCTCGCGACAATCTCGAATCGGAGGTCTCGCGCGTGAAGAACAATTAAGTGTCAAATTTCGTTGCGTATTTTCAATCAATCATTCCCCTCCGTTGCGTTGTAATCATTCTCTCGTTGCGTTCCAGTTAAGTCTCGTTTGTGTCACAGGTTACGCACTAGAACGTATAAATATATTTAAAAAGAAGAAAATGCAGCTCGCCGTGACGACACCCTTCGTACGCGGCGAATACTCAATGCGAAACGGCGTAGAGTGTTACGTAACGATGAAATATTTCATTTGTAGCTGCAAAAGAGAACGAAGGAAATAACATGTAACGAATTGGTTGAGATACACGAACTATCTAATCATAGCGGTAAGATAACGAAACAACAGTCGTCGACGCGCTGCCAAATATACGGTGATGCTTCTTTTTTGTTACTCGCGACGACGATACCCACTATTTTGATGATTCTTCTTTTGTGTTTTCGAGCGTTCGAGCGGATCGCGAGCGGAACAATGCGAATCATCGAGGAGTTATATATTGGAGGCGGATTTTTATCTTTATACTAGCTTCGATCTAAAAATTCGAGTGTGTCGCCCCATCGTGTAATAGCGTTTCGATCGTAGTACCCTCCTTCGGGGAATACGTCGAGAATAGGTCGATTGAAAACATGACGATAAAAGAAAAAGGAAAGTCCCGTCTGAACAAAGTCTGCAATCCACGAAAGTGATGAAAGACAAAAGAAAAACAAATGCTGTTTCACAGTGTGTCCAAACGTAACGTATACCATCCCACTGTAAACTATGTGTAATAAAAATTGGATTGGAAAATAAACATTTTACACGTGATTACCAGCCCCGTAGAAAAATCATCCGCTTATCATTTTGTTGAGCAAAGCCGATATTTCCGGCTGCGTTGAATGAGTTTTCGGCCCAATCATCTTCTTTCTATTTACACTTGCAACGTTTCTTGTAAAGGTCGTGGCAAGCACCGGGATCGATATATGGATGGGTAACCGTCCGGTTACTTAGCTTTACTAACATTTGAGATCCCGGAAGTTGCGTTACTATTATTATTGCATTTTTCATAATTTATTTTTAATAACGACGATCAGCAAGATTGAGTTGACACTCGGGCCGCTGTTGTATGTCTCCGAATCATTTTTCGAAAAATGACGAATGGGAAAATGAAATGGATTTCGCGAAGAATAATAAATGAGGCAAATATCTTACAATACGTATACTGTATTTTTTGTTCGTGCTACAATATTAAATGCTATATAAAACAAATGAGATGAGACAAAAAAAGTGACAAAAAGACGCAATAAAAGCAAAAATTCATCAGCAACAACATAACGAATACAACGTCGAAAAATGAGACCGCAAACATTCGCGTTGGTTGATAATTCTTTTAATATTCCTTCTTCCTCTCATTTTCCAGAAGTCCTCGAAAACTTTGTGATCACAATGACGAGAATATGTTGTGCTAAATAAAAACAGTTTAATCCATCGAATCTCTTTTCCAGTCTCGAAAGCAAAGCGTTCGACCCATCGTACGTACATACGCAAGGGCTCGGAAGGTACTACGATCCCTTTCTCATATACGTAACAATTCTATATATATATATATGTATAATTATACAATTCAAATGGCTCTCTTACGACGCTTACAAAATGATAAACGTTGATAAAAAATAAAATAAAATAAATTCGAGTATAGACAATCGCAGTTACGATACATTTTAGTATTCCGGAAATTCATCGTTTTTTTTTCAGATTATCGAGTTAATCTTACAATTATTGCGCACGTTTCTCACTAACAGATGCACGCACTTTTTTTTTAGCTTTTCGTCCATTTTTTTTGACCCAACAGAAAATCCTTATTTTTTTGTAGAACGAATTCATGGTACGAAATGTGTATTGATCAAACTAAACAGGGCGACGGAAAGACGAAAGTAGGGACGGTAAAAAAGGGGGTAAAAATGAAAATGTGAGATTTAATATCATGTACTTTGATGTAGAGACGAAAGTTGCTAAAAATTCACTACACACTCGACTGACAATCTAGTATAATTTTTCAACCACTTTATCGATCCAACTCCAACAAAATTTAAATTGCATAATTCTTCTTTATTTATATAGACCGTATTTTTCATGCGCCATCTCTGTCAAGAGCAACGACTCCGTCCCTACATTGTTAATATTCGTGTAAAAGAAGCCAATGATTTTTACTGCAATAAAAAAAGTAAAAACTATAGTTCGATGCCATCGAAAGAAAACAGGCCCATAATCAAAGCGTAATACGATTTGTGGGCGTTGTTTCTGTCGCACATTAAAGCGAACTGACCGAGGAAACAAAAGAATTAAAAAGAAAAGGAAACTTTATACAATCGATAGAAGAGTGACGGTAAAGTGTGCATATCGATCACAACCACAATCTTGAACCGCGTTACAAACTGCAATCACTGGTTAAACAATTGTTTTTTTTTTGTTTCTCCGAGTCCACTTTGGGTCAGTAATCACGTACGATTTAACGATAAAACGATGGACGATGTCGGTGAACTATTCAATTATCGAGAATATTGAGTGGAAGACGTAACGAATATACATGCACATATATACCAATAACGAATCTTACAATTTTCTCGAGAAGACGAAATTACGGGATAATCGTCGAATGATGTACGAGCAACAGCGATTCAAGATCCTCAAACACACCGTCTCTCGCATACGTTTACATCCTAACAGTTTTTGCGTAATTCGACAACGAACCTTTCCTCCGTATGCTATAATCTACACTTAATTCTTTTCGTTATTTTTTTTTCTCTTTACATTATTTTGTGTTTTTTTTTTGTTCTTTTTAGTTCCTCCTATTGCCGATAGATTCGCGATAGAAATAGTTCTGCGGTATTAAGTAGAGTCAGATCTCGATGGTAACCGTGAAAAGAAACGCCGAGAGAATTTCCGACGGGCACAAAATCTCAAGGTCTACTTATTGATATCTTTCCTGTTAGTTAGAGGGAGCGAAGGTTTTCCGGTAAATTGGTAAGCGTTACAAAAGTTCGAAAGTTCGGTCTAAAAACTGTGCTAGATCGACGATTGAGTGAGGTCTCGGGCGGTTTTACCGAGGAGCGTTGAGTGTGAAGATTTGGAGCGAGTTCCGGAAATGCCGATGTTGCACTTTTTTGGATATTACTAAAAGCAAGAATCGATGCGGTGCAACGGTCATCGGCGAAACCTGCGACACTCCGTTATGATGAAGATCAACGCGTTCGGGCTGAACATTGATCTGCTTTCTTTCATTCTTGACAAATGATGATCGACGTTAAAATGAGCGTTGCTTGGTGACGCGTGAGCGATGACTTTTCCGGATACGAATTCCCGTAGTCTAAACAATTCGTCTTCACGAGAGTATACAGGCGAAGATCAACGATTTGATTTTTTTTTCTTTTTCTCTATGCGATACGATATGCGAATAATAGGTCATTTGATGTAAAATTTGTTCGTATCGTACATCTTCGGACTCTTACTGAGATGGAAACTCGAAGAGAAAGTGGGGTTCTGTGTCAATTGACAAACTTGTCGATCGAAGCCGATCGATTGTTGATGCTCTACGAGAGCTCGATATCTTCATTCGGATAATGATGGAACACACGCGACAGCTCATTAAAAATTGGCCAGACTGTTTCGAGATCGCTCCCGTGGCGTTGTCATCTACTTTCTTTTAACGTAATGTTTAAAGTTTTTTTTTCTTCGATTATTTCAACTTTTGTGTTTTTTTTTGTATTTTTTTCTTCCTTCGATAGCTGTGGGCTTTCAGTGTTCTGTCATCTCGGGCGACTCATCTTTCCCTCGACGCTTTCGTATCGGTGTACTTGGAGATCTTCTCGATAGCGCGAAAAAGTTATATGACGACTCCTCTCACTCTCCGCAGCTCAATTTGTTTCATTCGTGGGTACCATTCGCGTGATTGTATTCTTACAGCCGGTGCATCGATTCCGGGTCGGCTCGGCGGCGGTCCAAATGTCATTCCGGGCTTCGTAAATGATTACGATAGGGGGGAGATAAAGACAAAGCGCCTTTACGATGATTCGCTCGTTAATTCCTGTGCTACACTCACTGTCGTCTTGTACGATGGGACGAATTCGGCCGCGTCGGGATTTAGTGTACTCTGCAAACGTCGGAGAGTATTAAATTTGTGATAATAATTGCTATAGTTTGTGCACTGGCTTCATCCATCAGTAAATCAATTGGGTCGGCGTAACAAGATTAACATATTGGAGTTATCAGGTTCCTCAAGATCTCACCTGTTTCGCAAGGTCACCCTGAACTCTCAAGCTACCGAGCTGCTGGCACAACTCGTGACTATTGTCTCCACCATTAGCCGCATTGCACCACGCTGTAGTAGTCTGGTTTCGCTGATGTTGCCTCTCCTCCTCAAGCATTGCTTCCAAACACTCCTCCATCAGTTCCTCCTCTTCCAATTGTTCTAGAACCTTTGGAGAATCAGGTTTCTAGTCACTTAATTCTCTCTTCTCATTATCTTGGCTACAGCTTTGTAAGGGTTTCCTTAGATCCCAACGGTTCACTTAGTACATGAATATATTCAATTCAGATGCCACATTAAAATTTGATTCAGGATTTTTCATTTTTTATCGATCTAATATATCTTTTAATAAATCAAAATGTCTGATCATTCTGCATGAATCTAGAGTCTGCATGAATCTAGTTTACATCGTTGAAACGCAATGTGAAAATTCAACTGTGAAAATCATGCAATTATTTTCATACGATTCTTACTTGGCAGTTGCAAACAAATCTGGGAATTATTATTCTGTATAATGATGAAAATAAGAAATGGCATATAATAATTCCGCTTACCTCTTTGTCAAACTCTTCTTCATTTTCCATCCACATGTACTCGGAAAAGTCACTGTCCCCTACGGGTTGTATATCGACTTCCGGTTCGTCATTGTCCAAATATGCTATGACACTGGTCTCATGACCATAGTAACCATTACCGGAGCCACCGTTGGGAATCTTCATCTTCATACCAGATTCGTTTTCAGATCTGCAACACATCGCGACTATTGAGACTGTTGTTCGTATCGCGGGAGATCGCGGAGGACTGTCAACGGTCGACGATTTCCGAGCACGACAGGCGTGTGAGATACGTAAATATTTTGAGAAAACAAGAGCGACGTATTCGAGCAAATTTCCGTCGAGGATTACAGACTTTCTGCTGGGGCACCTGCTTCGAAAATATCGATGTTATTGCGTTGAACGAAAATAAAAAGTGGGGAATATGTGTGCGTGCGTTTAGTAAAGCGCTTCGGATTTTTCGTAATTTTGTATGCGAGAGAGTGAGGCCGCGCGCGGGGTCAGCCAACCGAATGAGAATAGAATAACTTTCAGTCAGGGTCGTTTGTTTACTTAAATACGTGCGTGCGATCTGTCTCTTGAGCGCATACAGGCGAATAAAATATTTATCGCTTTGTACGACGCGATATCTATTGGCCGAAAAATCGAACCTTGAAATTTGTGCTCGGGAGGGGCCTCTCGGATCACCTTGAAAACGAAAGCAAATATTGTGTACGATTCGAAAAGTGTACAAGTTCCGACTACTTTTTTTTCCGTTTCACATATGGCAAAAGCATTCGGTTCCTTCCCACTCTTTCTCTCCCGCGCGCCTTCACGACTCGCCTGCTTGAACCTCCCGAGGAAACTTTGTAATTTAGGAGCCTAAATAGCCAAAATACTGAGGATTTGGCCGACTTTTTTGTCTATCGATTCATAATACTCAAAAAAAATGTCGGGGTAAAAAAACGTCAAATTTGACAGGTTACGCTCGGGGAGAGGAAAAAGCAAAAATGGCGCAAGCGGCGGGAGGAGGGAGTGTTTTTTTTTGGGACGTGTCGCTTGACGAGTTCGCCTGTGGGACACACAACATATTTGTATGCGTGTATATTTTTTTTATCCTCCTGATATCTAGACTGTACTAAACAATTCTTCCGTGCATTCACTTCGATCGGGTACACTCTGTTTAACTAGAAAATATTCGGCACGAACCTCACTGTACTACGAACAACGAATAAACGTACGAAATACGTTTATTTATGCGCACTGAATATATTAAACCCGCGTCGTAAAACACAAATTTTTATGGTCGCTCTTCGGACAAGATTCTGCTCGGTCAGTGCTGCCACCGCTGTACGAGTTTTCGAAGCGCTGTTGTTTTTTTCTTTGGCATCGAATTCATCGCCGCGACGCTTTTTTACTCCACTTTCTATCGCCCTTTCGGTAAAATTTTTCTTTGGGTTAAAATTAAGAATAAAGAAATGAAACGATGTTTTGAAAATGGTTTTTTTTTTGTAATTTATTAGTTTTTCCTGCTAGTTGGTCGGAAATTAATATAAAAAACTTTATGTGTGAAGATAAACGTAGTCCGTTGTTTTGACCGGTTTAGTGTTAAAAATATGTGAAGAAGTCGTGGATATATGATCGGATGGTATTGTGGAATTATTAGGTTTAACTGCAAACTCGAAAATATACATCGCTGCTTATAAATATAATCTAATAAATGAAACAGTTTTTATGATGTCCAAGGATGATTATTGGGATTACCATATGAAATATCCGGTCTTGAGAAATGGAAACCGGAAGTTTCATATGGTAATGGCAATCATTATCCTTGGACGGTCACTCGTGTTATTCTGTTTATTAAATGAAAATGATTCCTTCAGGGCAATGCAGAAATGCAAAGTGAAAAATGATCACATATTTCGCAAACGCAAAAAATAATTTACAATATTGAAAAAAACGTCCATATTAAAAACTTTCCAATGTATAAAGAAAGACATTTTCAAAGGCAATCCGTTACCGTATGAAAGAACGAATTCCGAAGAGACGAGCTTAATTTTGTGTCAAGTTGACTGACCTAAAAGTCACTAGGCACCGCTCGAAAAGGTGCCAACCGTCGGTAACAACGCGTCCGGATCGGGAAGCGAGAGAAAATTACCGTTTGACTAACGTAGTGTATTTACTTCGAGGCGGAGCGTGAAATGCGATTGGTCGAGGCATCTGACGTGCGTGTGTTGTTATTTCGTCAAAACAAAGCAACGTCTCGGAGGTCGGTAGCATTTTCTCGCGACATTTCGTGGCGAGAAGTACGTCCTTCGCGTCGCGTCTTCTTGCAGAATTTTCGGCTCCTCTTTTCTTCTCTTGTGTTTCTCGCAACTTTGTCATTTTCCCGCAGTTTTTCGTTCGCGCGACCGTTGATTTTGTCGCGAAACGCGTGAAACGGTCGTGAAGCGTTCCCGACCCTGTTTTGTTTTTTTCTTCTGTCCTTTATTGCGGCCATACTAGGCGGGAAGTCGCGAAGTGCGTGACAACAAAAAAAAAGAAGAGTCGAGTTCAGAGAATGTCTTCGACTGGGAAGTTCACATCGGACGATCTCGGTGGTGAGTTTCATTGTTTTCGATCTTAATCAATCGCGGATGTCGCACTGGGGACAGCGCATTTCGCTGCGTTGCGACACGACAGCTGTCAGACTGACGTAGCCGCCATTTCGCGGTGCCCGCGCGTAAACAAACCGACGCACCGCACACACAGATCGTTCTGCGTCGCAATTACAATCTTTTTATCTCTTTCTCTCTCTCTATCTCGCTCTCGCGTGCGCGATCTACAAGCGCAAAAACTGTAAGATTTTCATCGTGAGTTGCAGAAACATTCGATCTTCTACGAATTTGCATTTTCATTTTCTCTTCGCCGCCGTATCGCCGTTCTTCTTGGCATTTTTCCCTGAAGTTCCTTCTATGCGTGCATAACCTCAAGACCTAGTTTTAAATGTCCAGTAAAGCTGATGACGAACGACGGACGCATAATCAATTTACGTGCCTCCTAAATTGCGTCAGAGTGAAAGGAGATCCCTAGGACCCGCGCGCTCGCTTTGTTCCTGAAAATACGCCACGAGCGGCTAAATTCAAGACTATAATTTTTCTCACGCGTTACCCATTTTTGAAACCTTTTTTTTTTTTATCACGGCATATTTTTTACATCGGCAATTGGTTCTATTCGACATCCAGATTTCAAAAACGTCTCGGCCAGAACGCAACGTTGAGAAATTTATTTCAATGGGAATTACAGAACGATTTTTGTATCACGCGATATTGTATACGTAATTTTTAGTTCAAACGGACAATATAACGGAATTTTAATGCGATTACCTACGGGAGTATTCCCAACCTAATAATTTAGTTAAAAAATGATGGAAATGAATTTATTTAATAACAAATTGATCAATAGGCATTACATTCGACGAATCTTGCGCATAACCTCAAATTAGCATAACGCTCTCCGAGACCGGTCGTAATTTCTAATGAAAAAAATATGTCATTTTGTATAATAATTTACTATTTTTAATCAAAATAATATGCAATTTGATATTTGTGGCCGAGTACAATTTGAGCCAATCAAATAATTTTATATCTGTCCCAGGGAAATACGGCAACAAGGCTACAAGAAAAAATTAAGAATATATAGTTTCCGAAAATTCTTTCTCGTGCAGTGGCCAAGATACATATACTTTTTTATAATTTTAGTCTGACTTTGTCGACTTCCAGTACAAATAACACGGGGTTAAACGAGACTCTAATTCTTAAATATTTCTTTAAAATCATCGGTTAAGTCCCTTTTTCTTATTTTCAATCGACACAGCGTCACGAACTCTCGTATATTCTGAATGTATGGGAAGGTAGACGAGTCGGTATATTTAACACGCATCCTTAAGGGCTCCATCGACCGCCAAACTCGGGAAGCTCAAAAAGTGAGTACGTAATCAGAGAAGAAAGCGTAATTCGTTGTGTTATTGAACCCCGCCGGAGCTGCACGCGCGCAGTACAGCGCGCGGGGATCGCAGCAGGTAGTTTTACGAGGATAGATTAGCGAGTGCGGAAAAATTGTGCGGCGTGCGGCGGATTAATAGGAAGTAACGGTAGAGTCGACACGTGCGTGGTGAGTGCGTCAATGCGGCGGAATTACAGAGCGCGGCGCGCGGTTCTCGAACGGGCCTGGGGAGGGGAGGCGCGAGCTGCGTCTGCGCGAAGCCCAACCGCACGAATTCTCTAACCGTTTTTCTGCTTTTCCTTGAAATATCCAACGAATTTATTTCGATCAGTCGATTTATTTATCAACGATATACATCAATATACTCACCATGAGGAACGAAAAGTTTTTTTTGGATCCGTACGCTCGGAGCATGCGATGGTAAAACGAACGAACGTAAAACACTCCCGTGAAGCTCGGAAGTTGTGCGTTGGGGCTCGACGGCGCACAAAAAAGTCATTCTCGACGTACACAAAGGGCCGCTTGAGAGGAAGGCGCGCACGCGATCCATAAGTGCGACAGACATGCCAGATACGAGACGTGGGCGCCTTCTCGACTCTTAGGACATATCGGCTGGGCGTTTTTCTTTACGCAACTGATATCTATGGATAGTATACAGAAATTTCGATTCGCGACACAGACTTTTGAAACAATGTTGAAAAACACGTCGCGTCGGTTTCCTGGAAAAATTGATAAAACGTGACTTTTAACAATCGTTTGCGATATCGCGGATGGGGGACATACTCGAGAAGGGAAACGCAAGCGCAGGGGTTGAAGATCGGGTAAGAATTACGAAGCCAACAGGCACTTAGAGACAACAAAACGAAAACATTGTTTGAGGTTCAAACGGACGGAAACGAAATATCAAGATACGTCAGAGCACAGAAGATATAAAACAGATTTCTAGATGACCACTTTTCAGAATATAACATAATGAATATTAAGTCTTATTCAAAACACAATACAAAACGAAAAAATTAAAACATTTGCCCTGCTTAAAAAATAGCGTTGATATACAAAATATGATGAAAAAAGAAAAAATTAATGCAAAAATTGAACTTTTTCTATTTTTCCCTGTTTTATAGAAAACAATAGAATTAAAATTACAGCTTCTTACGCCGTACGATAATTAAAACCGTTACAGGACATTTTGATAAAAAATGTTTAAAAAATATGAAAATATTTGAACATCGACAAGTTTTATATACAAATTTAATAGATAAGCAATTTTTTCAAAGCGAATGACCAAAAACGATTGTAAACAAAGCGAAATATTTAGCTTGTTGGGATATTTTCTAGTTTATCAGATTCCTCGCGATTTATCTTCCAAGTAATTATACATTACGAAACGAAATTGTCTATTCATGCACTTTGAACGCATTTATACGAGCAGGTAACGACGATAGGTACAGCTGATATCAATTTCCGAGCATTATTCCAGTGTTGTTTTTCAGCCTCAAATGTCCTCTATCTTCGGAAAAATGATAACAAATGTAATTGTTTGGCTCTAATGAACACGAAGCGGGTTTCGGACGACCGAGGTTTATCGGGTGGTGATCAGCTGGACGACTTCTATTATCATCGCGTGTATCAGGAATGGATTGGATTCTCGGTCGTCCGTGTTGGTCGGGTGAAAACGTTGCGTTTTCTGCGGGAGGCAAGGCTGTTCGTTATCTCCGAATGAGAATACACTGTAGTGCGAGTAGTGCGAACTTGAGCACTCCCTCGTGGACTTATCAGCGATATTGAAAAACGCGAAGCGAAAAATATACAATGTAAAAGTGCAGATAAAGCCGGTCAATGCAACAATCGCGTGAAAGCGATAAGACGTTTTATCGTGCAACTTTTGACATCGAGGATTCACTCTGGTATGAAAATTCTAGGGATACAATTCTAGGGCCGTAACGTTTTCCCGTTGAAACTAGGCAAGAAGCTTTGCGCACAGCGAGAATGGAGGTGCGGTAGAGTCGAGAAAAAAAAAGTACAGAGAAGTCTCAATTTAGTGAGGCCAATAACTCGTGCGTGACTTGCACGAGCGCAAATGTCAAGACGTCTGCAAAGACGGTATTTATCCCTATAGTAAAGTTCTGCCGGGCCTGACTCCTCATTTATTTCGGTCGTTTTGTTCTAGCCAAAGAGCGTGCATCGCCGCGCCTCTTCCTGCAAATCTTCTCGTACAGGGTGTCACCAAAATGTCGCTGGATCTTTACTTTTTCGAGTAGATCGCGCGATTTCGGAAACAAAGTCCTTAACCGTTTTTTTCCTCCGACGCACCGTTGCTGAGATATCGAATCATTAGCGGCAGCCAATCCGGTGCACTGACCGGATCGACCCTGCTATCGAACGTTTGCGCGGCGAATAGTCGGACGATGAGCGGGATAGCCCGGCGCTTCAACCAGAGCGTTTCCTTTCACGATATCGGTGTGTATAATCGGGTATCAATTAATATCCGAGAACTGGTGCGTCGTACAGAAAAATGCGTGAGGACTTTTCTGTCAAGAATTCTGTTTTCTATGCGTACCGTATTAAAAATCGTCCGACTTTTGGGACACCCTTCGTATCGCGCGTCGCTCGCCGAAACGCTGACCGATAGGAAGAGATGCGCTGGGGAGTATATTTATCCGCGAAGAGACGCGTACGTGACCGAAGACAGGAACACGATTCACGGAAATTTCCTCTCGAAGGATATTCGTACCCCGCGCCTAACCTTGGAGAAAATTTCTTCACCCGACAATAGCACAAATAACATCGATGCACGATTAAACGAATTAAATCTTTCGCTTCCTGCTTGCAAGCGTCCGAGAAAACAAAAAATTCATGCGACATCGAACGTGCAAGACGACCAGGAGTCTCCGATTTCGATTCTTCGCGCCCTCGCAAAGCGTGTAACGAGATCGCTGGCGCTCCCACACACGTGAGCGGTTTGCAGTCTAGACGAACAATTACCGAGCGAACAAGAAGTCTGGAAAATTTGTGTTCCTCCGCGACATTGAGTTAGCGTGATTGCGTAAAACTGAGCATAATTGACGTCACCGCTTGCAAACGCTAACAAAGAAAACGTAACCCTAAACTTCTGAAAACTCGCTACAAAGTTTCGTCTTACAATGTCGGAGCTTGTTTCCGCGCAATGTCGAAGGAAATAAAGAGACGAAGATGCCAACCGTCCTTTTCGCCACGCAACTTCGCTTCACGGCGTATTTACCGGAGAGAGGGGTTGTGGGGCTGGCCTACGTGACTCTAGTCAGGGACGTCCCGTGGTCGCATCGGACTTCGCGTATGTCCGTTTGTTTTTAATGCGCTCATTTTCATTTGCGCCGACGATGTATATCGAATCCAAGATTGGAGATGTCGCCCTACCACAGAAAACTCACGATCGAGACATCATTCAGTCTTAAAGAATTTACAGAACGTAGAAAAATGTCAGAATTTTCTACATCGTTCCACAACGTCCTTAAACGTGCCTTCAACGCTCCCTCCTTTCACATTCAACCTTTATCCTCCACTGCCGATATGTACTAAAATATTTCGAACCGAAGATTGTACACAACATATTCTCGAATATCGCCGTTATGGTTTTCCGAAACTCGTAGCGTGACCGGACGCGCGCTTTATCGCGATCGTCGGACGCTCATGCGCGGTGAATTTTCGCGGGCTCCTGCAACGCACAGGAGTGTCGAGGCGGGGTGGGGGAAAGGAAGCAACGTTCCGTGTTCCTAGAGCTTATTGATCGGGCACAGTCGGGCGAACTCGAGTGGTCTGGACTACCGGACTTCGAGTTCCTGCGCAAAGATGCTTCTACACGTCGACGAGTTATAGTTCTCGGCCTAAAGATGGCGAGAGCTGATATTCGAGATATCGTTCGCGACAAATACAATTTCGAGGATCTTGTATTCAACTGTTTTACCAACACGCCGTTTTGTTATCCTAACCTTGAAGCTTACTCGACAGTGTTTTTTTTTTTTTTACTTAACATGTTTATATTTTATACATATTTATGAAATTCCTTACGGGAATAAAGTGGACGATGCATTATTGTTTTAATTCCGTCCTTTTCTAATCCTCGTATGAGTTGAAAGATAAGATTGAGAAGTTAGACGCTTCTGTATGAACCGTAATTTAAATAAATCTCATAATTACGAGATTCGGTGTGCACGACCAGTCTTGTTATTTTTGACTTTATTTTTCTGACTGCCCATCCACCAGTCCTATTAAGAGAACCTTATTAATTCATTCATTTATTGAAGTGCCAGATTGGTTGTGATCGACGCAACCGAGCCACGGCAAATGAGGATCAAGACTCGGGGTCATTATTACGCATCTATTTTTAGGCCACTCGAACCACGAGCCCAGCTATACGTCTATACGAGCCACCCAATAAATAACACGGACAGTACGCGTTTCCTGATTGAATTAAGCCGCTCTATCCCGCCCGCTCTTCCCTCTATTTCTCCATGCTCCATGCTCAATTTTATTCACGCTATATCTATTGAAACTTCCGTAGCTTGGCAATCCCCCCGTCCTTTGTTATCGCTCTCATCCTTCAGTATTGAAATTCTTTCGTCGTCGTCCATGTTGGACACTTGTAGCCATTCGAATTCAGTTCCCAGTGTTTTTCTTTCTTATCGCCATCTCGTTCTGTTTCCAAACAATCCAACGACCATTTAAGGACGTATATAAAATCGACATAACCTCACAAATTTTCGAAATTCGTTTTCTCATTCGCTGTCAAGCTTTCAGTGAAAAATGCAGCATCGGACTCCTTAGAATTCATAGATGCTGAGGTTGATGCTTCTATTTTGCGATTGAAATGTTACGTCTTTGAGACATCGCGGTTTGAAAATCTCGACTATCCCTGTTGCACGCAGAAATTGTTAGTGGAGTATTGACATGTTTTGCTTAAGTTAATTAATAGGATTTGAAAGTTATCCCAATGGAATTTTGTTTCCCAAGCCTTAATTCTGACCAATACGAATTTGTTTGCATATCTATTTTGTTTTTGTGGTTATATAACATTTTTTTGTGCGGAGGTGTTCCGGAGAGCTAATTGAAATTTTTTTGATGCTTTTGTACGATCCTACCTCAAATGTGCGAAAGGACATTTAGGAAATTGAAGGAACAGACAATTTCATTGACACCAACAAAGTTTTTATTGACATTCTAGCAGATTAGTCATTTTTTATCGTAATCGAAAATCGTATTTTGTAGACTTAACACGTAGGTTCAGACAAAAATATTTTTAAGAATATACTCGTGCCTTCGGAAGTTCAAATCGGTGGAAGAAATGTAAAAAAAATTCTTCTGTTCTTCAAGCACCCGTTATCAGCGAAAAAACAGTTTCGTTAAGCCCAGTAATTTTGTTTCGCTGCAGGAATATTACAAACTTCGTCGACTCCGTGGTTTCCGTTTTTTAAATGAAAAATAAATTTGTTGAAATGGCACGTTGAAAATCATCGCGTTATCGCGCCGCAACGTCCGTGTTCTCTTTTACGTCCACGCGTTGTATTTCGTTGCTGTTAACGCTCGCTCTTATCAAACGTCGCGAATCTCGAAGGTTTCATTCGCCGACCCAAATTATATTCGCTCCTGTTTTTTTTTTCGTTTAATCCCAATCTGTTCGGAGTTTTTCAGCGTTTATTTGGTTTTCCTCCAACCTGTTATTTTTTCCTTCTCATTGTGTTCGGCTCGCGTATCGCTATTGGAAAATCGCGGCGATTTATCGAATTCGCTGGAGCCCTCGGGACTTTCGTACAATAACAACACCGATCAATCATAGAATGAGCTAGACTCTCCAATCTACGAATATTTATTTTCACGTATTCCTTCGAGTACACGTAATCACGGCTGTTCTCCATATTTTTATCACAATTTTTTTAATACATCTTTGTAATTTTTTTAATTTAGCTGATTTTTTATTATTATTGTTATAACTTTATTCCCCTTACCGACGTGTCATTAAATTTTTCTAATTCTAGGATTTATTATATTCTTTAAAAAGTTTTATATTTTTATTCTTTTTTATTTTTGGTTATTTTTTTTTCTATTATGAATTTAATGTTAATTTTTGGATTATATTCTTTTTATCGTTAAGTTTAAAAAAAAAACTCGAATTGTTTTTTTGGCACGCGTCGTTAATTTCAACCGGAACAACTTATTTTTCAAAAATATTTTTCCTTCGTATAGAAATATGTATTCTGTTATAGATATCGCCGTTGACAGGCCAACACGTATCGAGAAAACAAAACAGACTCCAGATAAACACGGGCGAGCGAAACAAGCGACGGGCATTTTTTTTTTTAGACCAAACGTACCAGGGGGAATTCTCGGATCGAAGATTTTTTTTCATTATGGAAGAATTATTTAAACGATGAATCATTTTGTTCGGATATTGCTTAATTATTTTTGTTTGTGTTGTGTTTTGGCAGGAAGATCGATAAATTGTCAAATCGATTAATTAATCATTATTGATGACTATGGATGGATGTCTGTCCGGACGGTTGCTAATTAGCGCTGCTTGAATGTTGCCCTCGTACGAGTGGAGTGTGACTCATTTGTGCAGATGCACGATGTTCGTCCCGACACTGACACTCTTCGGGTTATCGAACTATTTTTTTTTCTGCCGCGCTGTCGAGGCTGCGAACGCGAGGAAGCCTGTTTTTTTCATTTTGGCATTTTGAAAGGATTATTTTCGTAATGCCGAATGATCGATCGCTCGGGATTTCGTTTATCTGATACGGAGAAATCTGGTGCTCGTTTTGTAGCGTTTTCTTTATCATTTATTTGTTTTTCGGATCGTGAAAGTGGATGAAAAATTATGACAGGAAAATGACTGTTTTTTTATTCCTATTAATTTTGTTTTCAATTGTGGATTTTTTTAAGTGTAATAATCAAATTTTCAATATAATCAAAAACGCCAAACTTTTTTCGCGTTTTAAAAATCACGATAGTGGTTAGCGGAAGAAAAACAAACTTGAATATTCAACCAACAAAAGAAACTCCATAATTATTTTAATAAGAAATGACCATAACGAATAGCCGTCGGGCCAAATAGCAGTAAATGGATAAATTTACATTGTTGCGATTAAATATAAATCGCGAAAATTCAAATTTATGCATCAGATCGAAACGGTAAAAATTTGGTTTTACGGATGCGACCTAAATTGCAGAAATGTAGATTTACGCAATTTACATAAATGTCTATTTATGAAATTTAGAAATAGTAAAAAATGGAATCAGAAAATTTTGTAAACTATACTCTGTCCGAATTTAAAGTGAATCCCAAAGAAAAGAAACTAAGAGAGCGAGAGAGAGAATAAGTAAATACTTCCGAACCAAAAATTGCTGAAAACGATGAGGCAAACGCGGACTGCGGATTTTCCACGTCTATTCGACAATTATTTTAAATGAGTTTTTTTCCTTGATTTCTATTTCCGAGGTGCAGAATCCTGGGTGGAGGTGAATCCATTACCGGCGGACAGAGTAACACCATTACCATTTGGCAGCGGGGGCGAAGAATATCTGCGTCTTCTTAGGGAAGCCCAGAGAGATTCAACGCATTCATCGGCGAGGCACTCTCTCGCTTCATCGCGACGGGATACCCCGAAGGGCAGGTGAGCTGACCGTACAAAAGCACGTAAAAGATTCAACGATTAGCTCGGGTCGTAAATTTGAAGGGATTTCTTTCACCAAGTTCCTGTGTAGCCGTGAAAAATGACGAGGGTCAAGAAAATGTATTTTCACAAAACTTTTTGCATCTTTCATTGTCCGATGTCGATTGTAACGTTTGAACGAAAATTACGGGCGTTCGTATGGACATTTTGAAAGGTGCGGCGTTGTTAGAATTGTTGCATTCGAATGCGCTGGTTAGGAGGAACACTGGGCGTGTTATATTAGAGCCTGTACGGTATTCGAGTCAGTGGGCGATTGTGTCCGTACGTTCGAGACGGCAGATAGCCTGATAACGTCGATTCGTTGATTCTCGGCTTTGCTGTATGGATTTATGTGTGGTGACTGGAAAATGCTCGCGTGGGCATCAACCGATACGTTTCACGATATACTGCCACGTACCAGTTCAACCGCGAACAAATGTCGACCCAAAAAAGAACTTGTTCCTTTCCGTTTCAGCCCGAAGAGTCCACCGAACAGTCCGAACACTGAATTCTCAACAGAAGATGATCTCCGAGGTGTTTACATAAATTACAGTTGCACGAAGGTCGGTACAGAACACATGGCTACTCGTCTAATATTGTTCGATTTCCTTGTCACTCTCTTTTTCGTCATCGATACTATTTATATCGTTGAAAAACATCTGGTGAATTCGTTGAAACAGTGATATAAGTGGCGACTAAATTTTTGACGAACATTTACCAATCGTAGATCCAACATTACTAAAGATTCCTGTTGCGCGTTCGTAGAACGGATAGAACGCGAGATTCTAAGAAAAAAAGTCCTTTGCCGTTTTTCTCTACAATGCACCGTTGCTGAGATATTAATTCATTAACGATAACCAATCCGCTGCGCGGCGTTATCCTCCGAGCATATTGGAAATAGCGAATGGGCAGGGCGCACGTCCCCCACTTCTCGCTTGTCCGACCCGACTGATCAACACTCATCGATCGATATCTAAGCAAGGGTGCGTCGTAGGCGAAAATGGATAAGGACTTTTAAATTCCAAATTTCGCAATCTACGCGCTCCCTAAAGTTCGCGATAAACTTTTTCGACACCCTGTTAACTAACATTTTTTTGATTCCTTATTCGATCCAACTATGAAATCACCGTAAACCCCAAATATCTCAAACGTTATCCATTCCACCAATTCCCTTTGTTTCCCAAAAAAAGCCGAGTTTCTTCCCTAATAATAGTTCAAGCGATCTCCCGCAAAAATTCCATACTTCGTCGCCGTTCGCACATCGCAGCAAGTATGCGCTGCGAGGTGAGTGAATTTGGCTCTCGGGTCGGCTGACTAATCGGTGCGTCGAGTTCCGCGCGAATTTGCGCGCCAAATTATTCAGGAGCACAGCAGTGTGTTTGCGAGGATGACTTGCCTCGCTAAGGTGTGCACGTCTCCCATGCGTCATCATACACATTTCGTTCTTCGCAGCGTTCGTATTTATAACCATATCCGTATAAATCGAAAACTCGAGTACATATATTGCTCATCGTCCTTGTGCAATATCAGGCGAATTTTAAAAACACAATCCTTACATTACGACTGGAACGAGGGAAAATCATTCGAGTCGACGATCGATCTGTGATATCTGTCTATCGTTCTCGATACATCGAACATTCGCGACGACTCTTTCAGCGCTTTCCCCGATGAAACGACCTTGCAATTTTTATCTCTTCTCTCGTCAGCGACTTTGATCCACGAAATGCACATCGGAACAAGAAATTTATGCAATCAACATTTCCAAAGAGTCAACGGTTGCGAGTAATCCTATTGTTTTTTTCCTTCAATTTGCAACTCTGTAAACACAGACTTTTTTAAGCCATGAAATGTTTTTCAAGCTGTGGAACATCGATCAAAGCGGTCAGGGACAAACCCTGACCTCCTCACAACCATTCACGTTCAAACTAGACCACCGGTTCGCACGATTCTACCCTTTTATCGTCGTTTGTAATTGAACCTCGCGATCATTGATGGTACTCATTTGGTATTGATTGACCTTACACCTCAATGTGCGAGTTACTGGGGATTCTTTTTGTAAACAAAAAAAATGATCGTTCATGATTTCCCAGAATAAGAACGTGAAAAATCGGGGAATGACTGTTTTCTTTCGCGTAGTGAGAAACCAACAGTTCGATAATTATTGTTTACGTTTTCAAGAATATTCAACGCATTGATGCTATACCCACATTTTTTATCACTAAAAGTCATCATTAATTACGATTGTTATTATTTTTATTGTTTCTTTTTGTTATTCTATGTTATGCTTGAAAAAAATATAAAAGAAATATTTTTTCGTACACTTGTTATTTGACCATCAAATATTCTCTAGTACTTGACGAAGGTTATCATTGAATTGACACAGGAAACGATATTATCTCCCACTACATTGAAGAATCCGTGTTTTCCTTATTCATCGTTTATTCCGCGTTGTCGCGTATTTTCGTGTCCAACGCGAACCGTGTCTTTCTTTCGAACGCTCGAAGAATCCCTCGTTGTGTTTACGTTGGGTTTGTTTTTTTTTTTTTTCGTTCTCCCGTCATTCTACTTCGAGTCGTTTACGTTCGCGCGCATGAGTGTGCGTGACTCGGGCGGAACCGGTCTTTCGTGTATGGTCGGTGTGGCTGAGAAAGAGGGCGAGCGGGAGCGATGCCTCGATTTACTGTTTTCATGGTCTTTTAAGGCAATCCACGCGCTACCTCGCGGAGAAAATTGCAAACGTCGAAACGATCATTTTTTTCCGAAGCTTCGATATTTATTTTTTTAATTCTGGGATTCGAAGAAAGTGGCTGGCAAAATGTTTTTTGTTTTTTAATGTCTACTCGCTTCGAACTTTTGAAGTTCTCTGCGAACCGAAGAAATACGAAAAAAAAAAATATTGCGAGGAATGAACGCCAGTCGAGTAAACGAGCGTGTTCCGAATGGATGGGCAGGTGAGGGACGACGAGCCGCACTACACCTATGTATGAAAAAGAATCGCGCTTCGTTCGTGTTTTGTAATTCTATATTTCACCTGCACGTAGCGCTAGTTATACTGTGCTTTTACGTCCAACATAAAATACGTGAAGAACAGTGAAATATTGCTTCTCATTTAAAGTCAGTAAACAATCATGGAGCTACTATTTAGTATGCGAAATATCTCCATTTATTACTAAACAGTAAGTTCTCAACAATTTCAGTAAACACATTTTTTTCCGATGCTCCAGTTCTCGCTATACAAGCATATAACGATTGCTTGACTTTTCTAGACGTAATGATGAGACTTTGAAGTTAATATTCAATACCGAATATTTCGAAGTTCATGCGTACCTCCGTAATTGCTTTCTGACATAATCCTTAGTGTACTGCGGTATAATAAAAATAATAAATCTATCAATAGTGTTACATGGGTATCACCGGGTAAGATAATACGCGAGCATGGAAGGTTTTTACATCTACCGCTGCGAGTGGCAGAGTACAACACCAAAAACTACACATTTCACGAAAATACCGAGATATGACATCCCCTTGGTTAAACCGCAGGCTCAACGAAGTCACGTGGTCGCGTAAACAAGTTTAGACCGCATCGGAATATGTACAAAGCTTGAGCGTTTGACTTTCAATTGAGTTTATAATATGCTCCTGATCCAATAACAACAACATTAGTTTTTATAATAATACAGTAGCAAATTCAATCAGACCATAATTATAACAGTGATTGTTATTATTATACGAAGATGAGAAGTGAGAAAAACAAACCTATCGCGTCTTTTTCACACATGACACACATACATGTGCGCACGCGCGCGCGCGCGAGTCGAAGAAAGCGTTAGAACGTATCGCTACGTGTACAATATGACGTGTCGCGTAGGTCCTGAACGTCCAATCATCGAGCCCGCTCGAGCTCACGCGATGCGCGGACAGGAACATCCATTCTCAATTCGCAATTAGATCGACGGGTTGGAGGCAGACGGAGGAACGGAGGAGTGGCAGGGTAATTAAAAGGAGAGAATAGAAGAGATGAAAAAAAAACTGCGCACACATTTGTTCCTCTTATGTTTTCCCTCTTTTCTCCCGATGTACGTAGCAATGGCGGGGGGGGGGGTGGACCCGTCGTCTCGCGAAGCGCGGCAAAGGGGCGGGGGGGGGGGGGTACATTCTCATCGATGCAAAGTCACGTCAGCTTAACGTATTCCTAGCACTTTACAATAACGATACAGTGACACGTGTAGTTCAACTCTATCGCGCGATACGCCGCAGATCATTGCACCGAACGCTCGCCTGTCAAGGCCACGTATGCGCTTACAATGTCGTGTCTTTGTTCGGACTGCGCGTGTCAAACTCTCAACGGAGGCGAGAGTGCCTTCGAGAATCAATTGATGGTATATGGCCTCTCGCGTCTGGTTGCATTCGAATTCTCGTAACGAGCGGGTCGTAACTTCAACGTTGTTGAAATTGAATGATCGAATGACAAAATTCATTTCCGGCGTTATAAATGAACTTCCGCAAAGTTGATAAAAAACAGTTGATAAAGTAGCCGAGTTGAACGTTTCCGGAGATGACGAAATACTCTGAAACGATTTTTTGCGATTTACTATAATCTTCGAAATATCGAAGCTTAGAGGTTATTTTACGGCTCTCTGTGTGGAAAACCGGCAACGCTTTGGCTATATACGAAACCGCTCTCTCTCTCTCTCTCTCTCTCTCTCTCTCTCTGTTAGCTTTGTGCGGATATTCGTTTCGACGATGCGTGGGGAGAAAGGATTAGAGTGGGGGCTAACGCTCGGCTGAGACGAAGATCCGCACAAAGCAGAAAAGACGATAACTCGCCTTGTACGCTGTTACACAGTCAAATGTGACAAATCCAGCACAACTTTTTCGCTGTGCATTAGAATTCGAACTTTTAACTGAAAATAACGATTTTTACAATCAAGAAAATCGTAAAATATATTTATACGGGGTGGGGTAGAAAACCCGAACTTGGATTGACCAGAATGCTGATAATTCAAAAACTACAAATTTCGTAAAGCATTTTCTGGCATGAACTTTACGAAATTTGTAGTTACGGATTATTCAAATTCGAAATTTTGACCCTTTTGGTCAATCGAAGTTCGGGTTTCCTACCCCACTCCATTCATAAATCGAGCAGTTTTTTTTTCGATCACGTCGACTCGAAATAGATCTTTCTATGTTTCCGGAGAATCCTTTTTAAACTACTTTCACTGTTTATTCAACATTACAGAGTTATCCAATTTATTAGTTGCGCACCACTGGCAGAGAGGGACGTCGTATTTGACTGCGCGACTCGCACTCGTAGCCACGCACACGTCACCTTTCTGCGTATATATATATATATATATATATATATATATATATATATATATATATACACCGAAGCGCCCCTTTCCGTATCAGTGCTACATCGATGAAAATCCAAGGTCATTCGAACCCAAAATTTCACATGGTTTTTGTTACCTCATTTTCAATGATATTGGGTTGGCCGTCGTTCAATTTTTGCCGTATTCAGTTATTCCAAAAAAACATTTGTTTGAAACATTTTTTGATCGGGCTAGTTATCAAGATACATCGATAATTATTCTTTCAACCCCTATTCCTCCGGGTTTCCAAATTTCATTCCAGAAACCAAATTCTATTGAATTTCCCGTTCAATATCCAAATATGAAGCTTCCGGTGTAATCCCGACGTACGCAACGAGTAGGAAGTGAAAGCTGGTTTGAAAATGGGAATGAAAAGTCTCATTAACGTTTTTGTCGACTCACGAACTTTGACGTTGATTTCAGAAGCGCGTCTTTTTTTTTTGTTTCTCAGCTGCATACTTCTTCTTTTTACGATGCGCACACGTGTCACGTACGAGTTTATTGCGCCTCGGACGTCGGGGTCTGGCATCCCGACTATTTTCGGCTATATACTTGCGTCGGTTCAACGAGATTCGTTGTTCGGTTCGCGCCCTAATTTCTTGGCAACGTTAATCGGGGGTCGCTGCCACGGATCGTTTTCACGATATATGAAGGGGACGTCTTTGCGCGGATGCAGTTCTCAATGCAAAATTTACTCAAATGACAATAATAATAATACTAAAAAAAGATAATAATCATGATAACAAAAATTATCATGAAACAAACAATAATTAATCGTTGCAATAAAAATCATAATCATATAACAAATGATAACAGTAATAATAACAACGATAACCATATCACTAGAATAATCACAGTAACGACAAAAATAACGATGTTAACCAAATAAATAGTGTAGCAAAAATACAAAAAATGGCGATTACGAAAAAGTCAATGGCGATAATAATTATATTTTTTAAAAATAATTAATATGAATCATTATAACAATAGCAGTGACGCCCGACATGATGATAAGATATAATTAGTATAAATAATCATAATAATACTGCTGTCGATTACGATGACGATAATAATGCTATTAACAACGACACCGACAATATCACTATAATAATAATAATGACGAAAGCAATAGTAATAAATGATTTTTTTGCAAAATGAATAATTACAATCGCTGACCGAAAGCCGCGTCATAAATTCACTCGAATTGGCACGGACAATGAACTACATAGTTTAAATGATATTGTCGCCATATATATTTTGACATTGGCGCTACCGACGATTTATTATATGTACACATACGTAAAAATATCATCCGTCAGTAGCGCCACGATCCCTATATCTTTCGCATCCATTTTTATTTCACATATTGCCATTTAAGGGGTTCGGCTCTTCGACGACGTTGCAATAGTAGGTTCACCTTTAATGAATGATTTCCGGACAATAGCTTTCTTTTCAACTCGAGACTTTGCACAATAAACGATTTTTTTAAAATGTAACCCCTTAATATATCCATAATAGGGAATACGTTATTTTTTCCAGTTTTTTTTTTTTCGTATTACGAACGTCGAGAAAAAAAGGGGGATGTTATTTTTAGAACGTCTGAAGATAATATCCCCTCTAATCGTTCGAGTCCTGAAAAATGTTCCCTCTCGATCACGGAGGCTCTTCTTCTTTTGTCTCGAGGACAAAGTCACTCGCGTCTTGATTCTTATCTTTGGATGAGAAGGCTCATGTAATATCGATGATCAATACGCGCATCCTACCTCTCACTCTCTCTCTTTCTCTCCTCTGTCGATCTCTCTCTCTCTCTCTCCCCCTTTCTCTATATCTATAAGTACTACTACGTTCTTCTCTTTCTTTCTTCTATGCTGTTCATTGTTTACACATCGGCTTTATCACCTCCCGCAGTCAATCGGAATCTTCGATTGTGTTTCGTGCTCAGTGTGTCACGTCTCGAGAAGCTTTGTCGCGTAGAGGTCGGTCGAATTCTTCTGTTGTCGATTTTTGTATTTACATAAGAGAAATACAATGTTGCCTAGTGGATCAGGATTTTATAATGGTAGCTTTAATCAACGTGGAATCAATTTCATTCCGAAATTTCTTGAAGGTGTAATTATTTAATTATAATTAAATAGTTAATAATTATTGATTATTAATTAAATGATTAATAATTATTGATTATTAATTAAGTAATCATCTATATTATTTTATAATTATTTCCTTAAAGGACATGTGCAAGACCGATATAATCTCACAAATTTTCGAAATCCGTTTTCTCAGCGGCGTTTAAGTTTTCAATGAAAAATCGAGCATCTGTTTAAATATTTCGAATATTTCTGTCGCACGCATTTGAAAAAAAAAAAAAAAAAAAAAAAAAAAAAAAAAAAAAAAAAAAAAAAAAAAAAAAAAAAAAAAAAAAAAAAAAAAAAAAAAAAAAAAAAAATGAAAAAAGACGTTCGCAGCATATGACGGAAATTCGGGTTTGGGATGAACGATTTTCATTTTCAATGCCTGAGAATTGTGACAACGTAAAAATTCGAAAAAATGCTCGTCTCGTTTTATACAGAAAGTCATTTCTAATTTTACATGAAAAATATTATAAATAATTATGAATTTTCAAAAAATGAAGATTAGCTGTGAAGTTTGGTTAGGTAAACAGTCATCACGGTTTTTTTAAAATGTATGTGTTCACTTGCATTTCATTTCCTGATATACCCCATTTGGCTGTGCATAAAAATGCCATTCGTGGCCATGTGTGTATACGTATATATGTTAACGCAGACATGTAATTTTATCAGGAAATGAACGAACCGTAACACTTTCACTTCCCTCCGTTACAGCATTCTCGCTTACCGTATATCGTGTGAAAATGTAACAGTGATATTCCCGATGTGTTCACGTTTTTCGTTTGTGCTGTTTCGCAGGACGCAGAGCTGCTGGAAAAAAGCTCGGAATGGATGTACGACGAGTGGAGCTCTCGCCCGGATCAAGCCCCACCGAAGTGAGAATAACTTTTTTTTTCCTCAGTATCAGCAATTATCGGAGCTTGAGATCGTTTTTTTTTCGTTACTTTTTCCGGCACTTCCGAAATCACGAGAGTGATATAGTCGTCAGTTACTGCAGAATTCATAGGCGCGGAGGTTGAAGCATTGACTTTCCGATAAAAATGTTACGCCTGTGAGAAATCGCGGTTTCGGAATTTTAGCCACCGCTTTTGCACTTATGCGTCACGTGGTACATCTTTTACACGTCTTTAACTTCAGGAAAATTTCAATTCCAGAATTGCGAAAACTATTGTAAGACGATTATTTTCTGTCAATTATTTTACATTAACCCTTCGCGATCGGCAGATTTAATCTAATTTAATTTAATTCAATTTATCTGAACAGTTATATGTCAAATAGTTGAATGACGAGATAATTAATCAACTTTTTAATTAATCGATGTTAATCGACTTCTACAACGATTTGAAAATGTTGATTTTAAAGGGTTCATAATTATTTGACGCTCTTCGAAATTTGTATAGACGTAAATTATCTCCGAAGTACGTAAAATACGTGGAGATTAAGAGACAGCAATCCAAATAATATTTTCATGCCAGGAAAACGGTGCTCACTTGCGAGGAGGAAAAGTTTCGTGCCAAAAAATTGGATTAAGATTAATGAGTCATTTCCGCGATTCACTTTTCAAACGCAGTTGCGACACGACCAATTTTTTTTTTTTGCAAGCGTCAAGTTTTCCGTACTGCATGTTCTACAGTAGGGGATAAAAAAATTACGCGACGAGCGATAAGCGTTCATTGGAGTTCGTTGGATGGCAAAGAGGCACGACGAGATCGATAGCCTCGTGCGAGCATTTACGCGCTTCCTCGCTGCATTTCCAAACGCAAATGCGTTTCTGGAAATCTTTTATAGAAACTTATGAAGGATTAACTTTAATTTTCAATTTTTTTCAGGGGTTGGAAATTTCGACATCCGCTTGGCATGACGAAAAAGAAGAATTACAGCATTCGAACCGCTAAAATGGGCAAAATGGGACTTTTCTCAAAAGAAATCATTTACGCTATGTTCCTGTCAAACATCGTGTCGCTCCTCATCGGCACAGGGCTGGGGTAAACAAACCAATATTACTGACACCTTTGAATCTTCGTTAAAAATGTTCGCTGACCAATCCAATTTTTCGTATGATCGTTTAAGCATCTCTCTTTCACCGTCTTTTGAGATTCATAGATAAATCGCTTCCCCCTTCAATCCTTTAGCTCGTGTAATTGTACATTCCGCCATATTTGACTATCGTGTTTCTTTTTTTGTTTGTTCCTAGCATCTGGCTGAACAGGAGAGGATTGATGTTGCCGCGTATAACGATCGAGTGAAGGCGATAGCGAGAAACGAAAGTTCGCAAAAATATGGATAACATGCTAGCTGGGCAAGAAAGACTGATGCTGGACGGCGCTCGAGAGCCTAATCAGTGGTCAAGCTGCACACCCCTATCTTTTAATCCTCAGAAGCTACTTTATACTGTGTACTTTAAACAAAACAACAATAAGAAGGAAAAACAAAAGCGACTACGTAGTCATGAGCTACGACACATCACATATATGCTGAAAAGGAATGGAAAAGCGTGTGAGAGTGGAAGGATTAAAAAGAGCGATAAATTAAAAAACAAAGTAACCTCGAAGGGACGATGTTCTTTTGTCATTACGCGACTGAAGGAACAACGAAAGAGGGTGAAAGAGAAAGGGAGAGAGAGAGAGATTCGACGATGTCCATTTTATACTGTTTCTAATGCGTTTCTATTGGCGATAGTCTATAGTAATAGCGTTGATAGTATTTATGTATAACTTTTGCAAGCCGGAGAGGGAAAACTGAGAGGGGCCAGAAATAATATAAAGAGAGAATGAGTGAGGAAGACAAAAAAAAAGTTTAGTCCGAAAAATTGATCCAGATAGTTGCGGGACAATCGTGACGCCTTTTAGCCTTATCGTTTTTCGTTTATTTTTGTTCAATCTCTGGAAACCGCGATTTATGCCCCTGTTGTTGGCAAGCGGAAAAAAAAAACAGAAAAATGAATTTCGAAGAGCGAGCGATTGCAGAGATCTTCATCCCTGCAATCGCTCGCTCCTCGAAATTAAGTTTGCTCTGTTTTGTGTCTTTTTCAAACACTTTTGAATGTGTTGCGTCAATCTACGCTGAGCTGATTAAGCTTAGCAGTAACACGAAAGAGGGTAAGAATATGACTTGCGTCATCAGCAAGGTTGAAACGTTTTTGAATTGCCAATTTATAGTTAACACAATATTCGATTGATAATCGCAGACTCTTCGTACATACGCAATACGTATGTATATTTTATCCCAATTCTGATCTCTGTCGATATTTTGTTTCGGCTTGTTGAATATTTCACAAACTTAAATAAACAACGAAGCTTCTTGAATAATTTGTCTTGCCATCAATGCACTCGTCGATACTCGTAGATTTGTTGGAAATAGCAAGAGAGGGTTGGGAGCAGAGTTAATTGAACTTATTGGAGAGGAGAACGCGCTTCTGGCTCCTCGTATTTCCAAAAACGCTTACATTCTTCGTGAAAAAAATAACACTTACCGACCTTTTAAAAAAAAATTGAACGAATATAAAGGCGGCTTTGTACTCAATATGGAAGAAAAAAGGAAACAAAGGACAAAGAAAGAAGAACGTAAGGAGATCAACGTGACTGGAACATTTCGGCTAAGATCTTGTCACGCAAAATCAGTACAACTAGAATTGTTCTCGTGTATCCTTTTCGCATAATCGATCATATTTACTTTAATTCCTTACGAATATTTAATATTTTATCGTTGCGATAAAATTTGGCGAGAACGAATCTTCGTCACTGACACAAAAAAAAACAAAGAAACGAACATTAAAAGCTAAAACGAATGAGAACGAGTCCCGCGCCTTCGAAGACAATTATCTTGAGTTCTTCCCTTAACGAATTGCGATGTTACGAGGCATAATAATATCCGAAAACAGAAAATCGGAAGAAATATTCGGATTTTATTCGCAAAATGCACGCGATTGTCTATCGATAATTATCAAAATATTTCATGTAAGTCAGTTATATAGAATTCAAGTGTTTCACGATTTATTATTACTACGAAATAAAGCATTTTGTAAATTTACCCGTTGTCGAAATTATTTAACAAACAAACGCCCAAGCACAATTCGGGAGATACGTGACACATTTTGGAGGTTATGGGCACTTCGTAGCCCAGCCGAATTTGAAAGACCGCGGGAAAATTGTCTCGAGTCGGAAACGGCGTCGCGTCCATTGTCGAATGCGTTCGCGACTACGATACTTGATCACGTAGTAAACTTCCGGTACACACGACCGCTCGGCACATGGGCCCATGCGTACACAACCAGATTCTCAGGTTATAGCGAAAATGCTGTGAGAAAAGTGGTTGATTCGTGGAAAATAGTACGCGCGTAATAATTGCCCGAGTGAATAATTGAGAAAAATGGTAAGAATAATATTTTATTTTGAGCGGAAAGAAAATATTTTCCTTGGCGAGTAACACAAGTGGCCCAAGATTTTTAGTCCGACGAATTTATTTGATGCGTAGCTCGCTATTGTAAAAACGGGAACGCGCGGACGTGCGCGTTTATTGTCGAACTCGTGATAGAAACGTTCTTTTGTTTTTTTTACTCTCGAAGAATCGTTTCTTCGAGCTTGTCATTTTATGCACGAGCATTGTTTTTTTCAGGACTGACGGACGAGTCGTCACCCATTCAAATGTTTATTTGTCCAATTATCGTTTCTCTGTTGGCTCCTCGTGTGCACACCCATCCGACTATTGAGCGATATATGCTGCTTTTTGTTTTTAATGCCAATCTGAATTTTTCCAGGGCAAGCTTTACGTGCTTTACGAACATGCGGCTGGCTACGCCCTCTTTGCCGTCACAGAGTTCGAAGAAGTGGGAATGTTGCTTCCCCAAGTTGAGGCGTCCGTTACCGACTTGGCCAGATTTAACGGTGTTGTCAAACTTATTGGTTTCGCACCATTCAAAACAGCACTCGCTGCCTTGGAGAGTGTCAACAGCATTTCAGAGGGCATAGTCCCTGAGGATCTCCAGCTGTTCCTTGACTCCTCCATTCCTAAGCCTGGAAAGAAAGATAAGTTGGTACTCGGAGTTGCGGATCCAAAACTCGGTGCCAGCATCACTGAAGCTCTCGATATCAAATGTGATCACACTGGCGCAGTACCCGAAATAATCAGAGGAATACGTTATCACTTTCACAATCTGGTGAAGGGTCTGACTGCCAAGAGCTCGGGCATCGCTCAGCTCGGATTGGGCCACAGTTATTCCAGGGCCAAGGTCAAATTCAATGTGAACCGTGTGGATAACATGATCATACAGAGTATAGCACTGCTGGACCAGTTGGACAAAGATGTCAATACATTCAGTATGCGGATAAGGTGATTATACGTTTTCATCTGTAGAGTTTTTCTAGATAGGTAGTTAAATCAGGATTATCTTTTTTAAAGTAGTAAATATAATTATTTATTACCATAATTTATTGAGCAATTTAATTTTAATTTATCATTAATCTATTTAACAATGAATACTTCTCCCTGATCCCTTATGGATATATAGATCTGAAAATTGGAGATTTTTTAATGTTAGCCATAGGCTGCATTGAATCTTGAAAGAAAATGGTCATCAGATATAAAACATTTAAACGATTTTCACATTGGAAATCAGGCAAAATTTCGATCAATAAAAAAGGATATACTTATCTTTGCGTTTCAACAGTACAAATTTCAATACTCTAACTTTTTTACTAAGACTGTAAAAAAATAGGCTCTCCTAAATCAATAAAAAGAAAGAAAATCGATGTTTCCTAATTACAAAAGACACGTCCACAATGTCAAATGACTCTTTTTGTCTGCAAACGACAGAGAATGGTACAGCTACCACTTCCCGGAGCTCGTGAAGATCGTCCCGGAGAATTATCTCTACGCGAAGGTAGCACAGTTGATAAAGAATCGAAAGGAATTGACATCGGAGAAGCTGGAGGCATTGGAGGAGCTTGTTATGGACAGTGGGAAGGCTCAGGCGATAATAGACGCTTCGAAGTCTTCAATGGGAATGGATATCAGTCCCGTGGATCTTTTGAACATCGAGATGTTTGCCGGACGCGTGATTGCTCTGGCTGACTACAGGAAACAATTGGCGGGCTATTTAAGCGCCAAGATGTCCGGTGTGGCGCCCAATTTGGCAACGCTGATAGGCGATCAAGTAGGCGCGCGGCTCATAGCTCATGCTGGATCGTTGACCAATCTGGCAAAGTATCCAGCTTCGACTGTGCAAATCCTGGGTGCCGAGAAGGCGCTCTTCCGCGCTCTTAAAACCAAAGGAAACACACCGAAATATGGTCTTCTCTTCCACTCGACATTCATCGGGCGTGCCGGTACGAAGAATAAGGGGCGAATATCGAGGTATCTCGCCAACAAGTGTTCGATAGCGTCGAGGATCGATTGCTTCGCTGATACTCCGTCGAGTGTATTTGGCGAAAAGTTGCGTCAGCAGGTGGAGGATCGATTGAAGTTTTACGAGACGGGTGATGTGCCTAAAAAGAATATCGATGTTATGATGGAGGCGCTCGAGGAAGCTGCCAACGTCATCAACGCTACCGAAGAGGAAGAGCCTCCGAAGAAGAAAAAGAAGAAGGACAAGAAACGCAAGAGCGAAGCACTCGAGAATGGCCAGGCCAATGGAGAAAGCGAGACTCCAACGAACGGTGTTGAGGTTGAAAATGTCGAGGCTGAAAATGATGCCGAGCCTGTAGAACCGCCTAAAAAGAAGAAAAAGAAGAAGAAGAGTCTCGGTGCTGCCGAATGAGGGAATAACACCGCAAATGTTCGGCTTCGAGCTCGGGCAATTCTTCCCCAACCTGTTTTTATACACACACCCGTATATACAAATATAAATATAAAACACGAGATTTGGCTCGCAGTTTTGTAAATAACCGGGATAATATGATCGAATAAAAATCGTAAACTTCTGCGAGCTCACCTGAAGTTGACGATACATTCTTATATCACCGGAAGCGTCAATATTATTAGTAAATGTTCTTCCGACATTCGACATACTTTTTTCTTTCTATTTTACACACTGAATTGACCTGCCTGACTTTGATCGCAATATACCTCCACACGATGCTCCAAACACAACGCCAAAATTTTTCTTTATCGTCAACTGCTACGAATCGACGTGTCCCTACTATCCGAACTCATTATTTTGAGCTAATAGTGGTTTTTGTATCAAGAGATGAATCGTCGATGTTGATCGAGCCTGTGATTCGTTTAAGTACAATAAACGGATTAAAAACCTCCGACTGCGTGCGTGATCTGAAAAAGCGCCAGTGTTCCAAAATATCGTCACGAATACCAAATAATCATTTGAAGGGAAGTACTTCGCAAATTATTATATTCATTACAGCAGTTAGTTCCATCTGATAAACGTTCATGTATATTTCAAGATATTTTGATAAAGTTAAAACTGGCGGGATTATGGCTACTCCGAATTGGATGTTGCCTACAGCCTGTCCTGATGCTTCTCGTCGCCTACATGGTCATCCATTTGATTATCGAAACATCCTAACGTTTTTCGACACAGAAGATCTACTGCTGATTAAAAAAACAAATTCGTTGATTCCAATCAGATAAAGACCTTTTCATAAATTTTGTCACCATTCTTGACCCAAAGTAGATTAGGATCGTAGCTAGGGCGGAATAAAATAAAACTTATCTCGATACCAGCACCAATGAGCATTTAATGAAGATAAAATTATATAGACTGCAACATATATATAAATATTCGAATTAATCGGATAATTTCTCGATTATAATATAAACGAAAGATCTCTCATTTTGTTTTCTTCGTATCAGAAGTGTACAATGGCTCGTACAGATTGTTGTTCAATTGTTAAACACTACTGCGTATTGCATCTTGCATTTTATTCACGCTGAATTGTCCAATACTTCTTTTTTCTTTCTCGTACATGTACATCGACAGAAAAATGAGAACTCATCATTATCATCGCGCGAAACTCAAAACAAAGTGGTTCTCTTTGTACGATTTTAATCTTCAATCGCTGGAATGCCCCAAAATACGGGAGAATTTTTTTTTCAGTTTTTCATTTTTTTCGTTTCAACATAACGACCACCCCAAAAAGGGGATGGAGTGATAAAAACATGGTAGACTTTTTCTGAGCATGTGGCAAATTAACTATCAAAGTAGTTAGAATTGGTTATAGAATCGCCACCGCTCTCGCGACGCGTTAAAAGGAATGAAACATTTTGAATTAACATTTTCAACATTAAAACACCCTCGCTCGAAACTGAAATATGCATGAGCGATTTTTGCACTCGTTATTACGTTTTTTACGTTTCCTCGTTTTCTTTTTTTTTTTTTTTACATATTCGCTTTCCATAATTTATTTACAGGGCGATATTCAATGTTCGAACTCTCGCGAATCGCGTTCACACCGATCACTACCGGAGAAAAGTATGCACATTTTGAGGTTTCCCGGCCAGAAACGGTCATTGAAACCTAACCGTGAGAGAAAAGTCTTCACTGGAAAGGCAATCTTGCACCTCTTGCCTCTCGTCCTTCTAAGAAATTGCCAATTGCCATAAATACATTACGAATGTATTGATCAATTTATGAAAGCAAAAACAAATTATATTTTGGACCAGCAAAGTTGAACATAAAATGAGGGAAAGACAAATTGTAGTTTGTTTTATAGTTTTTCCAATGTCGAATTATATCGAAATATCGAACATTTCTTTGGAACTTTTTTGGTGCGATTTTGTTCCGTACGAAAATCCGTAAAGCTTTTCTGGTACTTTTCTTCGATAGTGCATCATGCATACATATGTGTATATATAATTCATCGATAAATGCGCATTAGACGGAGAATGGGAATAACTGAGAAAGAGATTGTTATTGGTACATTGGGGAATTTCAGTCTCTCTCACAGAGGGTTTTCACGCGGTTTGGCCGTTCAAAGCTCATTAATAGCTGCGTCGACGGAAATGCTACAAAGGTTATGCGGTCAATGATTTTTCATGGCTCGATTCCCTAAGGAGAATCGTACAGTTATTGACATTTGAATGAAAAAAAGATGACCGTCGCTCCTGCAAAATGCAATCATGAAAAGAAAAACAATCATTCAAACGGCAATCATCGATGCCTCAAAGTATTTTCACATTTCATTTGTATCGTTTTCGCCTATAATTTATCCAGATAACCTTGGGACTTCGCTTTCTTTTCGCGAGCTCAGATTTCGATTACACGTAAAAAAAAATTATTTTGTCACTGCAAATCTACGACTCCACAGTTGCTTACTCGTGTGCATTATATATGTATATTAGGCTGAAGAAAAAAAATTCAACCCTCGTTCGAACAGTATTTTTAGACATGAAAAAATTCATGTGATATTTGAGTCTGCGATGCTGCCAAATATGATGATTATTTCTCGACCTTGCACAAACAAATCGACGTTAGTCAAGTCGGGTTGAAGATTCATTGTTTCAAAGATATCGAATTAATTAGTTATTCAGGTTTGAAATTACAAATGAATTTTCTTTGTAAATAAAATGGGGAAATGGAAAGGTACCCAGATTCAATTCACAGGTTTCGAATTGGCAATGAACTTTTTCGATATCTAGTAATATTATTTAAAGGGCGAAAGGTCGAATTTTTTATCGACACACTCTAATCTATATATATATATAGATATAAAATCCAGTTGGTCTTTGACTGTACCATAGCTGAGAAGAGTCACGAACGAAAACTTGTCTTCGTGCATTTCTCGAAATACAATGCAAAAGCTCAGCAAAGACCATCGTGGAGATGTTTATTGCTTTATCGCTGGTTTTCTTCCTTCATCTTTTTTTTTTCATCGTATTATTTATGTTTCCATATAAAGGATTCAACAACCTTACAGCAAAGTGATTTTCCTTTTCATCGAAAAATTAAACTCTAATGAACCTGCCTTCGTCTTAAAAACTAGGGTAATAATAGTAACTACTACGAGAACCTAATTAGTACTTAGTATCTAATAATTATCTTTGTAATTAAGTTGTTGCTGCAACGTGTCTGTTCCTCATTATCTCCGTTTTTACGTTCTTCGTTTTTTCGAAGGATATGCACTGCTTCGTTTCTTTCGTCACGGAAAGAATGAAGTAATTGCTAATGATTCCCACTACTTTTCTATCTTCAGTTTTCTTCTTCGTTATGATTCACGATATTTCTCTCTTGAATCCGTTTGACTTTAGAAAATTGGGTGTACGCCCGCTTTTTGACTAATCGCGGGCTCAAAGGTCGGGCGCACTTTACTAACAAGGCAGGGCCTTTTTGTTGGCCCAATCGATTCACCCGAAACAATTTACACCATACATCCATTTTTTTTAAGAAACTCAAAAAGAGACTTTCCTCGTTGCTATCACACAACAACTCGCACGTTATCTCCGATCATTCGAACATTTTGTTTTCTCTGTATAAAATCAATCGTTATTTCGGTGTACTCGTTTAGCGTTTGTCATTTAACAATACCGCGCCATCTATTCCGTCCCTTGTTTGTGCCATGACAGTCGCGACTCTCGCTTACTATATCATAGAACTTGTGTCATCGCGTTCTTCTTAATCGTCGTCTAAATTCGGACTATATCGCTTATTCAAGTTTTATCAGTACACCCGCGCGAGCGTCTTTTTCCTCCTGTCCTTTGTCTTTCTTTCCTTTTTACATAAATATTCATGCAAAATTATGCATCGTTTTTTTAACTCGTGCATAATTTAATTCGTGTTTACGGAAGCACGTATTGTCAACTTTGTGTACTCTTTTTTTCTCATCTCTTCTTCCTCTCCTTCTCCTCTTCCATGTGTGTTTTCATCGCCATCGACGCACTCACGAGGGACTCGAGCGTGCACTTCGATGTGTACGAGCGGCTAAAAATAGTGGGCGATCTATATACCTCACGGGGGTGCACCGGATTCTCGTGAAAACGCGCAAGCCTCTCATTGAAACGCAGGGAAGAATGTCGGGCTCGCCGGTGGCGGTGATTGCATCATCGGTCCTGGAAATCTCATCGTTGGACCACCTGTAACGAGTTCCTCTACGGTAAAGGAGATCGGTCGCGATATTAGCGTTTCACACTTATGATGGGACTGTCGTGGAATGAAAACAAAAAAAATACACGAATGCTTTGAAAATCGTGAACAAACGAGGGAGAGAAAAATTGTTTTTTTCTCTCATAACTGTTGGCTTCATCATTAAAAATTGTATAAAATAAGTGCTTGGGTCGCCCACCGAAAATATTTATTTCCCATTATTATTCATACCAAAAATATTTTAGGAGTTCAGAGGCCGGAGATTTCCCAAATGCTATACATACATGGGTTAGGAATGTTTTTGGAATATTTCCGAAAGCAGTGTATTTGAAAACAAAAAGCCGATTGGATTCGATGAATCGCTTGACCTATAGTCAACCCACAACCATTTTTAGTAGCGTAATGCATTATTGAATAGAAGCTAATAAGCAGAAAAAGCCAAAGTTTCAACGAATTAGAAAGTGGGACGTTTTACCCAAAGGTTTGGCTTGATGCTGCGGACTATTGCTGGCTAACTGATTCATAGTTGGTGCAGGGCCCGACGGTTTCGATTTGCCACCCATAAGATTATTGAGATCGATATTCAATCCCGTGCCTGCCCATGTCGAGCCAATCGACGTTGTCGTCGTGTCACCCGACGCGGTCGTTGCGTTTACCGGTACAGGCGAGAGAAAGTTGCTCCCCGAATCTGGAATTGCGCATTCCTTATAATAGCGGTTGGCTGATCCGAGCAAGCCTCCTCTCACAACGCGAGACAGGTGTGTTGCCAATAAGTGGAACGTGCGAATACAAAGAAAACGAAAAAGATGGGGAAAGGACATATCAGAGAGAGCGAGAAAGAAAAAAAGAATTTACTTCGTACCCGTGGCGAATACCGTGCTCGCGTCCAACGCGGACGAGAGATTGTAAAGGTTCGACTGGCCGAAAATGTTCGTGTCGGGCAAGTTTGCGTTGTTCGACGAACCCACGATCTGCGAACTGAAGCCGTCGAAATCTGACAATAGATCGGCTCCACTAGACGCTGAAAATAAATTATATGGTAAAACATTGTTGCGTATTTGGAAAACAACATCGATACGACTGGCAACATTCTTCAACTTGGATATCATTCGTACGTTTAATGTATCAAAAAACTTGGGTGAATATTAATGTAATGTCAAAATTTACGTTGTAAATCAATATTCAATGCACTGTATTATTTACGTAAGTAAATAAGTGTTCAAGTCCAAAATGATGTTGGGTCCTACAGCACAAAATCGCGAATAGAATGATTTCGAATACTCGCTTCGATTCACGAAAGGTCTCGAATCCAAAATTGAAAACGGGCGAGGCCAGTGATTCTTTTAAAGCCGTATAAAATGCGGATTCGAAATATACAATATTTGCACGTTAGAAAAATGTGGAATTAGATATCGCAGAATTACATCCAATTTAGAAAGGTTAAATATGAAAAAAGCTACAACGTTTCAACGAATAATGATGACGATACCAGAATTATTATTGGCGTTGTTCCTCAAGACGTTCTGATTGTTGTGGCCGTGCTGTGGCATGGCATTGAGCAGATTACTTCCCATCGTGAGGTTCGTCGACAACAGATCGGCATTCGAATTCCCACTCGCCGCCGTTCCCGTCGTTTGAGACGCGTTAATGAGCGAAGTGTTGTTCGATTTATTGGCTAAAGGATTTCCAATGTTGGGTATCGTCGAGCCGAGTAACGATATTGGCGCAGGCGTCGTAGCCGACCAACTATCGGTCGTTATTTTAGCCCCCGAATTGAAGGCCGACGTGAAATCGGCAAACTCATCGTTGTTGTCCGGGGTTTTCGTCGGCGGAGCCGTGGCTTTGTTGGCACTCGGGGCGCCACCGAAGGCACTTGTAAAGTCACCAAAATTCGCGTTCTGCGTCTGCATCGGCACGTAAGAATTATCGCGTGGATTGAAGTCGTCGTCGTCCTCATCTCCGTTGTTTTCGGAGCTCGTTTTTTTCTCGGTGTTCTCGCTTTGCGAGTCGAATATGTCGTTGAGAATGTCGTCCTTATTCTTCGACTGTTTGCTCGGTGAGGTGACAGAATTCATTTTCGGACTCGATTGATTTTTCTGCAAAGAAGAACGTGCGTCTTTATGAGTGAAATATTACTGACATGTAACACGAAGAGCGAGAGGAATAGTACGGCAATAAGCGACGATTGAAGATGTGACTTGTCGTTTCCGAGTCCCATGTAATGGGCGTTTGAATGCGGTAGAATCAAGTACGCGGCTTCGTTTGAATACAATATAGTTCCTGGAGGACGATAAAATGACCAGATGAATCAGCGTAATCACGCGATATCGCGGGTTCGTTGGGCCAAGGAACTCGTGACAATAACGGGAGTGGTGGATGCGCGGCCAGTGCGCAGCATTTCCGTGTAAAGTATAAGTAGAAGACATACCATCCTGAATTTTTGAATCCAGTTTTCTCATAGACTGACAAGTTTTTTGGGAAAAGACCGAGCGTCAGGCTCTGTACAATTTACAGACGCAGAGCCTGATTTTATGTAGTTCACGTATAAATTATTCAGCTATCAGAAATGTGGGTTCAATATTTTCGGCTCTCACGTATATATATCACGGGGTACAGCTTTTAGTTCTCCTTAAACACTTTTGCCTCGCGGCAATACTTGGTTGGGTGGCCGCTTACTCACGCTAGTTTGTTGTTCCTTTCCGTAGTTCGCGGCTGCTCCCAAATCGACTTTTTTAACCGGACGCTGACTTCGCGAGGGTGAGGTCTGACCATACTTCTGTTGCATTTCGTACCTCCTTATTTTATCGAGGGTATCTAGCTTGTCGCGAAATTCTCGATCGCTTTTCTTCGGACTCGAGGGATTGTCGTTATCAGAGTCTTCACGTTCGCCGTCGTCGCTAAAATCCAAACGAGAATTCCAGTGATTATCACGTATAATTCCGAAAGACGAAAACTAAAAAAAAACAAACCTGTTGTTTCCATCTTCAAAGCCTCTGCTGCGACTGTCCCTCTCCCAATCATTGTAATTCTCTAAACTTGGTTTGTTCCACTTTGGATTGTCAGTCCAACGATCGCTGCCACCGAAATTCATGCCCATCGCCTCGCTCGACATTCCCACGTATTTGTCCTTGTTTTTCTTCGCTTTTTTTCGCTCATCGCGCAGTTTGTCATCATCCTGAATAAAATCGATGAGCTCCCTCACTTTGTGCCTGACGTTTATTCCCTGATCCTTGCCGAACTCGTCGGTATATGTGTAATTTTCGAGGGATCGAAGATCGTAAATGTGCTCGCGCGACGACGTTACCACGCGCTCCGATCCATTGCGTACCAGGTAATTGAGCAGGAGAAGAGCCTAACAGCGCAAAAACGAGAAACAAAAACCAGTTAAATAACCCTGTTTGAGAGCGTTCGGGATACTGATCCTTTTGATTCGTCATCGACAAAAAAAACCAGTTTCCGAGCGTTCGAAAAAGAAAGAAAAGATTACACAGAGTGCACAGCGATGTAAAACCAGTCTTGGCTTTGGTTATCGGTCACTCTAATTACCTTATAGGTACGACGCCAATTTCGCTTGTTCTCTTGCAACATTCGTTTCCACAGCATGGACATAACCTCGGGAAATTGCTCGTATGTGAACGTCGCCTGAGCCAATTCTTGCATCATAGCTCCTGATACAACAAATAAAGAGAAATTTGTCAATACTATCGAACACGGCGAATACAGCATATTCAAGAATATATACATAGAAATACACAATATAATGTATATCAAGCAAATTGAGTGCAAATAAAAAAACAGTCTACTAAACAGCTTCTGATATGTCTTTGACTTTAGTTATTGTCGTCAACCAAACCTGACTGACATTTGTAAATATTCAGTAAAAAAAGGGGTTCTTCTGCTTTTCTTGTCCCAATAAGTAGAAACAAATTAAAAATGCTAGAGGGTGGTCTTATGACCTATGAAAAGTAACTTACACCGGGACAATTTTCAATCCCCATCAAAAACATCTTAAGCTTCACGACTTGTTGATAACAACAGGAAGACCCTAAGAGAACCGAAACAAATAAACTAAGAAAAGCATTGATGAATATCATGACACTTCAATATAAAAAATACTTCTATTCATACTATGAAATTTTTAATCTACTTTTCTTTTTAAAGTATTTGTTGTCCATGGCTTGGCGATTATCAATATGTGGTCGAACATCTCTCTAGTGCCCAGTAAAAACGTTAAAAAAATTGGTTGATAATTATCACCGAATTCTAACTGTCTTTGACATCAGAAACTCAGTAAAGCTGTCTCCTTCTTGGTAATAAAAGCACACTCTAATTGATGGCTAAGCAGTCCACCTATCAACCAGGTCATTGCCCTCCAAACCTGAATCTTGTATGACAAATGTTCTAAATGTTAAATTGCTAAGTACCAGTAGGGCCCCAGGCATCATCGTTCGTGGCTTCCCGAACTTTGGCTTCGGTCTCCGTATAGTTCATCACCACATTGGTCCTGTACAGAACAAAGCAAGTCCTGGTCAAGTCCTGATATCACAAATTGAAGAATTTTCAAATTTTAAAGGGTTGCAGATATGAGAGCAATAAAATAGTCAAAGTACGTCCAGGTAAAGAGTTTTGGGATCCGGTGGAAGGTTATGTGTTCCAGTGAGGCAAGACAATGCAACGGCACTTAAAATACAGAGTCAGTGAAAAAAAACGAAATATAAACAAAAGAACTCACGCCTTGTCCATCAATTCCCGCACTTTCCACATATTCATCATCGTGCCGTATGTGCGCGCGTGTAACGCACGATCGTCCGTTTTGTATAAAACTTCTCTCGGATCGTCTCACGATGATGGATGCCCTCGGCGTAATCCGCCCGATCGAAATTATCGTCTATTCGCTGATGTCGGAAATTGTGACTGGTAACAACCAGCTGTTTTTACCAAAACGCATCTGATATATCCGCTGCACGATATTTGCGTGACCGAGTACACACACATACACACAGACACGCGCGCGCGTGAACGTCATCAGAAGGTTGCCATGTTTTATCTTCCACGTTTACCCTAGAATTAGCCGAATAACACGGCGAAAGAGAGAGAGGAAGAGAGACAGAGATGGAGAAGGAGAGAAATTTGATACGACGATCGTTTACTTTTTTAAAAATTATTATCAATGTGAAAGTAGCAATGGTCTGGGTACTTAAAAGCGCTACCAGTAGGAAGATAATTACGTGAGAAATAATCTTAGTTTAGTACGTGCAACGGAAGTCGAATGGCTGCGTGGACATTCATACCTGTACAACTCTTTATCTATATATATATATATATATATTCACGCACGCACCCACACATACACACGCGTATTTGGCCGGACGCGTAGAGGTGTATACGTGTACGAAATATGCACCCGCAATACCTTATGACTACACGCACCGTTGGATATCCACTTGTTCCCTTCACACTCGCTCGTTGAATACTAAGAAAAAAAAACTCGTCCGTTCGGTCACGCTGTCCGTCGCGATGAGGAGCCTCGTTTTATGCACTCCATGAAAGTGAAAAAAATATGAGAAAGCACCGCACCCGTGGAAAAAGAGATGAAAATAAGGAGGAACACGGAATACACGATGCGTCGTGTTTTCGACAATCTTTTCTATTAGCCCTCGATGCCTTGCCAACCTGTCTGGGTCGGTGCGTGCGTTTCAGTACCTAGCAGGTTTGTATTGCGACGAGAATACATATGAAACGGCAATCAATTTTATAAGCCGATAAGAGCCGAATAGTGAAAAAAATTGATAAGCTTGCGGAGTTTCGAGGATATACTCTTGCGACGCACACGCTGTCGAAGGTGTGCCTAGATAAGGAATGGATTATTCGTTTTCTTCGAGCGCAATGCTTGTCTGGCTGAGAGGTGTGGGGGTATAGGTATATATTTATACATATACATATATGTACCCACGAATACTGCTCGATGGCTACAGGTGCACATTGCGAGTGGTATAAGTGGGCGATAAATTAAAACCATTGCGAAACACCTGACATAGGTGAACATTTTTCATGGTACTTTTGATAGACAATTAAAGAATGCTTTGTGCTTTTAAAGATTTATTGGGATGACGAATAGGAAATAATAGTTACAGACATAACATGTAGACCGGCACTTTTCCGAACTGTCACGGTAATGCGCGATTTTCCACGTTTTTCATTAGAAAATGATCGTCGCTACCTCTGTCGAGATATCGAGAAATGACATTTGTCGCGGTATCTACTTTACCGACTGACGAGAACGCAGACGGCGCTGCGTGTCCGGTCGATCGGTGGTATCGCGCACTTTGGTAAACAACCGCGAGGGGAGCTTCTTTTGGCCGCTCGGTGCGTGGTAAGTGAACGTTGTGAAAAATCCTCTTTATAAATCCGTTGAGATCTACATTTTGGCGAACGATCGCTTTGGATTTTCGGTAAATAGGAGGAAACAATTATTTAGCTATCACGGCTGTGGGTGTATTTTTTGCTAATAGGGTCGTGATATTGTGAATTTCCGACCATCTAACCAAGCTTGTCATTTACCCGAAATATTTATTGTTTGTGAGGATTTCGTGAGATATACACTGTTAGAGGAACTTGTCGCAATTGTTTTTACCTTGAGCAAACATCCCCGTTGTTTTTAACTATTTTGCATCGTGTTTGAAAAGTGTAGTGCACACGAAAACGACATAACCTCTAAGAGGCTCGTGAAACAGCAGCAATGGTAACGCCGTCGTTCGAGCCTCTATCGATGCTCAACGGCGTGTAATGCCGCCTAGTTTCCTGAGATAAAACGTTTTGAACATAATTTTTTGATGATCTCACAAACTCCCGCGCTATTGAAAGGTCGCAATCACATACAAATTTTATCTCTGCAAACTTGAGAGTGTAGCGGAAGACCTCAGTTTTGACAGCACGAAATATTATTACACTTCCATTTATAAGTTTGCTGTTCTCCATGATATTTGGTGTAATGCCTTTATGGAGTTCTCCCATTAAAGAACTATTTGCTTTATCCAATCATTGGAAGAATTATCGAGTTGCGAAAGCTCATCCTGTTCCCAGTGCACAAGGACATTGTGGAAATGGGATGAACCTTTGTATCAATCCAATTTTGTACTTGAAAATTAGTACAATTATTGTTAAATGTGCAATAGAATATGTTGTTTGTTTTAACTAGAATACTTGTTTGGATTATTTAGATGGCAGATACAAAGGCACCTGCGATTCCCGCTGCTGCGGGCACCCCAGCTAAAAAGTCTAAACCCAAGCCAAGGAACTACGACTTGGGTAATGGAGTTTACAGATTCAGTCGTACGCGTATGTTCCACAAGAAGGCGATATACAAGTTCTTGGACAAGAAGACAAAGAAAACTGTGAGTATCTGAGCTTTTTGTACTAAAAAATCACCATTACTCCTTCACATGGTATTTCCTTGCTGTTATGCTTAATAATAACAGTTAATTAGTTATCAATGGTAAATAGCAGAGCACTCGGAAGTCTCCAGCTCCCTAAGAGTTAGGTTAGAATGATGTTTCGTTTATCGTTGTTTGCTAGATATGTCCTATAATCTTAAAATTATTGTTCTTCATATCAGTTTTTGAAATAAAAAATATATTTAATTATGTTCAAAAGCACAGATCCAATTTGCGTTGATTCTATAATTATGAGGCATTCACAGTTGTATGTGAATAGATACCAAAATAATAAATGAGTACAATTTTCTACGGCACTATGTTACTAATGATTTCAATATCGTTGAATGGACAATTAAGGTCAAGCCCAAGAAGCCTGTGACTGTTGAGAAGAAGATCAATGGCGACAAGAATGGAGGCACTCGTATTGTACGGTTGAAGAAGAGGCGTGCCAATTATCCTACGACTGATCCAGTCACTGTTCACCATGCGAAGAAGTGCTTCCGGGATCATCGCCGCTACATCAGGCCTTCCCTTGTACCCGGAACTGTTTGCATTCTCCTTGCTGGACCCCACAAGGGAAAACGCGTTGTTCTTCTTAAAAAGCTCCGCAGCGGTCTCCTTTTGGTCACCGGTAAGCATCTTGATGATCCTTCATACACGCTTGCAAGCTTTGACAATCGTTTTTACTACTCTCAAAAAAACAGTACATACTGTTTACTTATTCTTTAAACGACAAAATCACTATGGAAATTTTGCAATGTATTTCCATAATTCCAGGTCCATTCCTTATCAACGCTTGCCCTATGCGAAGAATGAGCCAGAACTACTTGATCGCCACGTCCACGAAGATCGACATCTCGGATGTCAAGGTGCCGGATCACATAAACGACGAGTACTTCAAGAGGAAACGCGATAAGCGTGCGAAGAAGGAGGAGGGTGATATTTTCAGCAAGAAGAAGGAGGAGTACAAGCCGAGCGAGCAGCGCAAGACCGATCAAAAAGCGATCGACAAACAGCTCATTGCGGTCATACGCAAGAGGGAGGACAAAAAACTCCTCTTCGCATACCTCTCGGCTATGTTTGGTCTGCGTAGCAGTCAGTATCCTCACAGGATGAAATTCTGAGCTGTACGACGGATGACATTAAAAAAAACTTAAACATCATATCCATTGACGATTAATACTTGTGTACAATCTTTTCTCTAGGACTTTCCGATTGTTTACCCGTATTTATTGACTTTCCAGTTTCGACAGTGTCCAGACTTGTAGACTACAAGTTTCACGTGTGCTGTTCGATAGTTCTGAGTATCATCACGTCACTTGTTTCTTGTTACGAAGGTAATGAAGGTCGACAATTTCTTAAATTCGGGATTAGCTTATTGATATCGAGTATGAAAAAACTGCAATGTGAAAATTGGCGTTTGCAAATGAATTTGCAACGGTAGTTCGTTTCGAACTTTTAACACAAAATTTAGCGGTTTAACTTCGACTGTCAATATTATTTTTCTGCGCATATTTTGTGAGTTGTTCATGGTTGTTGTGAAATTAAGTCAAAGGATCGCACCAAGCGAGAGTAAAAAGAAAAGGATTTTGTTTTCTGTTGAATCGTACAGTAAGATTTTTAGCAGCCGGACGTATAACACGTGTCCTTAAAATGTTTGAGAGATCAGTTTTGGGAAAAGTGAGTGTTAATAATTATTGGTTAGTTACCGACGTAAATCGAAAGTGTTTCACTGACCGTTGAAATGCGACTGTGCATTGGTTATCGATTGGGGATTGCGCGGTAATTCCCTTTTGCTTTACCAGCGAAGTCAAGCGTACATAGAAGGATAGTTCTTATGAGCGGCTTGAAGACAATTATTTTGCGACCGAAACTGCCGCCTGGCGGCGTCTCGAGCGTCCAGCTATTATGGACGACCGCCGCAAAGTTAGCATCCCCGCCACTTTAAGTAGGTAATTGGCTTGTCAAAAAATATTCTAGAAAGGTTTTTTCCATTTTCCCAGTCTAATTTTGTATTTTCGAGAAAAACTCAGGCATATTTGTAATGAGCTGAAAATGTTTGATTTGGCAGTCGATGAATATAACCGAAGTTGTGTCGAAAGCACCACATACAGCAAAAAAATCATGTTTTTAGTAGTTTTTTACGATTTATTCATGGAAATTTTGGGTTTTGGGGGAAATGAATGGCAGATTCGTATTCAGGGGGTCAAATTACATCGTAATTGTCTATTAAAAAAAATATTAAAAATCCAAAATTTTTTTCGATTTTTTGGCAAAATAACTTTTTTCACTCAATCGTGGATAACTTTTTTTCCTTTGGGATTTGGCTCTCCACTCTGCGCTCAATCTCTTCGGTATGATTTTCTCTTCAAAATGCTTTTTTAATAATTGAAGTCCGGTGATTTTTCGATTTTTGGCAGAATTTTAAAGTCGGTCCATCGATTTTTCCAAATTTTTCCATACATACCCCTTTGCCTCTTTTTTTGCCATTTTTCGAGTGGACTTTCCGGGAAAACTATACGAGATATCGATAC
>JAPYZI010001988.1:0-33103 GCA_030523105.1 Ophioninae sp. A BG-2022a | reverse complement strand
AATCCTAAAGGAAAAAAAGTTATCGATGATTAAGTAAAAAAACTTATTTTGCCCAAAAATCGAAAAAAATTTTGGATTTTTAATATTTTTTTTATTGGTCCATTTCGATGTAACTTTGTCCCCTGAACACGAATATACCATTTAGTTCCCCGAAATCCCAAAATTTCTATAAAAAAATTGTAAAAACTTCTCATTACTGATGCAACAAAGTGCTGCGTCGAAAGTTTCCAGCGTTTTCGTCATTCCCTTAATGGTAACTTGAGCGCGTGTGCCCTAGTGAAATGTTGTCCAAATTCCAATGGATTGAAATACACAATGGATGAGGAACGATCTCGATGACCTTGATGGTACAACGCGAGGAGTTGGCTGGACTCTCTACTATTTAACTATGTACACGTGGTTTCGAATTATCATACAAAATCCCTTTACATTATCACAAAAGGCGAAAACGGCTCCGGATATGAGTTCGGAATATTATTGACCTTAATTCGTCCGTTAGGTGCTGATGGAACAGACAAATACGACTCAATCGCCTGACTGGCCTACCGAAAGCTTTGCGCACCTTCGGTGTACAAAGACTCCAATATTGCCTTATGGCGCACCTGGCATTGGAGTCTTTATATACCGAAACACATATTAAATCCGAAAAAAAAACTTTCAATAACGTAACGTACGTATCGGAAGATTGAAGACCCCGAAAATCAAGTTCATCACGAAAGTCTTATGGTCAACCAAACTGGAGGATTGAGAGGTGAATTTCCGTTGGATAAATACAGCCATTTCCAATATCAGGAACATTCAACGAATCCTGAAATTCCACGGGTTCGTTTGGGTTGTAGATCCGATCCAGTAGTAGACAGCTAATCAGGCACTCGCCGTATTTGATCGAGGCGAATACTTGGCGAGGTAGTTTATTTGGGTTAAATACTGATTTATCAGTTCTCCTTTCCAAAATAGTCTTCCCGATGGATCAACGTCTGATTTCCAGGCTTCAACGTATTTACAAGCTCAAGATTCACCTTTAAAGATTCACAACTATCAGGCTATACTAGGAATCCGATAATTCAAATAATGCAAATTATCCCGGAATGGTGATCGGTAGGAAAATGGGTAGATGATTCTTGAGACAAAAGCTGAATAAAATTGATGATCCGAATACGTTACTCCCGTTGTATCCTGGATAAAAGTATTCCCGAGCAAAAACGACACGCCTGGACAAGAATAGTTCAGTTTCGTCGGCAGGCGAACACCGGCGGTAGAAACATGCACGGGAAAACGTATTACCTACATAGAAGGTGAGCTAGTATAGAAATGTCCAAAGTTCATTTATGGAAACTTAGTTAACCACGACTTCTTGTAGAAGTTTCAATAGCTGGGGTACACTATTGCTCCCAGACGCGAAAGTACGCCTCCTACCTTCTACTACCCCGATACTCCATCCATAAACCCTTACATTCCTCCCCAGAGGTAATAATCTCACCGGAGACTCGTTCTATACGATTCCAACTAATAAAGTTTTCACTGCAGTTTAGTATTTAGTCGGCTTGTGAGACTTTCCTAAAAGTAGTCAACGGTCCTCCTCTTTTTTATGGACTTGTGGGAAAGAAGGTAAATATGAAGAATAAAGAGAACGCAAACGGTTGAATCCGCTTTGATTTTTCGTTTCGTATTCCGATTTAATCTCAGCCCAGCCTAGTTCCGGATGTTTTCAATCAAACGATTGGACTGTTCAGGTGGAGTTTAACGATCTATTTGGAAAAAATTGAAACAAAGGCAGGTCTGAATAGTCGTGATTTGATTGAAACGACGTTCGTTTGTACTAGGATGACGTCTTATTTGGAGCGAGAGGAAGAGCCGCTTGAAAGGTAAAGTCAATCCCCTGAAACGTCAGTGAAGAGATGCGTCAACGACTTTTGTTCATCATTGTATCACGCCGGAAAGTTTATTCCGGTAGAACTCTTCGAAACTTGTTTCAGATTCTTTTCAACGAAAAGTAAGCTATCAGAGGGACGAATAACTTGTTTCGTTAATCCGTTTGATTAATTCAAAGGTCAATGTAGAATCATCTGCTGATTACTACGCTTTCAGTTATAACTAAATCGATTCGAAACAATCGCCCGACCGGTTGTTGGAAATTGCTAACCTCAATCAACGGACGTTCTTTTGAAAAAGAAAGGGGCCGGAAAAATACAGTCGTAATTTTAGTTTGCGGTCGTTCAAGGTTGCATCCGTGTACGTCGGCCAACCAGAATAAATCGCCGTGAATGATAGTCGATGACCTTGGAAATATTCATCAATTCGATGTTTTTGGGTTCCACGGTGAACGCCAAAGCCCAAAAAAGTTTGCCAAAGTCCAGAACTCGACATTGAGGATCCATAACCTCAAAGCGCGTCAATAGGACGAGAGAAATTGTTTATTCTTGTTCACTCCACTATGAAGGGGTTCGAATGAACAATACACGCAATAACCTTGGTCGTACGTACTTGTCGCCAGTGGTCCCTTCGGTATCCAACAAAATACCATTCGTACACATTCGCATACCTAACCTTCTCTGAACTTCGCGACAATGTATTCCATTTTGTATCTTCTCCGGGAGTGCAACATATACATATATACATGAGTGGAGCATTCGCGTATGTGTACAAGCGGATGTGAAATTTCCGGTTCGCAATGCCTCGAGGCATCGGTTAACATTGGCCAAGTTTAATATTACTATCAGAATATCGTCATAGTTGGCTCTTTCTCCATCTCTCTCTCTTTCTCTCTCAATAAGGTTGGAGTTATACCGACCGCGAGGTTAGAGGTTAGTTTGCTCGTTTCTCCAGTTTTGTGGAATAGCAAAGGGCGAACCGTTTGGTGATGGAAGGTACGAGAAGAGACAGCGGTGCAAGGAGCGTAGTTGCGTCAATTTTGGAGAAAGAGAGGAACAGAGAAATAGGCCGGGGGTGAAGAAGGGGAGGTTCGTTGTGAGTGAGAGAGAACGAGAGGTACGGAAACTGCTACGTCGCACTCCCCTTCAACTTTCACAAACCCCAGTCTCGTAAAAGAAAAATACGTCACTGTTCCGTCTACCCAACTCGCTCGATCGTTCCGCTGGAATCGCAGACATCTGGCTTATACATGCCAAAACCCAAACCCATCAACCCGTTCTCTCACTTTCAAAGTCCGAACGTTTCTACCCTCCGTTAAATGATCGCCGAAAAAGCTGAATACCCCAGAGAACAACTGGACCATGTTTCAGCTTTTCATTCCTGGTGGATTTTTGTGGTTACCTTTTCGTATGACGTTTTCACTTGATGGTTGATCCAGGGGAACACTTTTTTTTTTGTCATCGTTGACGGTTCGGGCGAAAAGTGTTTTGTGGAAATAGCAACTGGAGTTATGGGAGATAAATGACGAAACGACTTCGGTGTATACACTTTACCTCGTATTTTCTGTTTCGTACGATGTCTCTCTCTCTCTCTCTCTCTTTCTCTCTTCGTCTCTCGGTCTCTTCATCTCTCTTACCTTCTCATTTCACTTGTTCCATCGGCAGTAAATTTCTCAAACCCTCTCCCAACGGCTATAACTTTACGGGAGACACTCTTTTATAGCCGAGCATTCACCTCCTGCTTGATTTCACTTCAATTTGGATTTGAGATTCTCTATGCAATTTTTGTTGTACAACGCTCCGTGATATCTGATAGGCCAACTCCACGTTGATTTCTAGTTTAACGATTAGGTGCGAATGATGGAGGCATGGAAAAGAAAAAACACAAATTTGTCGAAAAAAAAAACAATTTATTGGACCTCGTTGTCTCATCGACTAAGTTATTTGTTGTATTTTTACCAACAATCGAGCTATCCATCCAACTTTCTGCGTTACCTCTTACCGATTTCCTCATTTGAGTTACTTGACGTTCCATAATCGTCTATCAGGCTTTTTTACTCACTCGTTTTATCGCGTTATTCGATATTACGTTGTTAATTGTTTTTCATCGTTGATCAAATTATTGACTTACCGTCCATGTTTTAATATTTGGATTCCGTTATCTACGTAATACGATTGGCTGTCTGACCTACTATTTGGTTTTCATTTATCGTCTTACATTATTCACGTCATTTTTTGTTCCCGAATTGAAAATGAGGAAATTTTACCAAATATCTTTTATTAATCGAGTTATTTTACCAAATATATCCTTCAACGATCCGTAGAATGAGTATCGAAAAATCTTGTTCTCTGGAGAATTTTGCTGGAATTGTAATAATCGAATCGATCAAATTACGATGCTCTATGAGCTATAGGAAATCGCTACTATTTCGTCGACTCGTATATCTACTCTCAAAAATATAAAGCAATTTAATTTTCTTTCGCTAGCCTGGTCAACTTGAACGCTGGAAAATGGATATATCAAAAAATAATAATAATGATAACGTCGTAAGTACGAATCGGTAAATTTTTATTTTTTTATAAAACGTCAAAAAGGCTTTTAGGAATAACGTAAATAAATTTCTCTTAAAGATATTAAAAATAGCGGTGTATTTTATAACCGTTTACATTTTCCGTTAATATATTTACGTGGAGACCCTCCGGACGATACACTCGGTGGTTATCCCACCTGTTACTCGATCATGTAGCAACTAAAAAGAATGCTTATTCGTGAATAGTATCGCTACGATGTAAACAATTTTTTTTTTCATTAAAAAATTGAATCTTAAAGAAAAAAAAAAACATTCGATAAAAAAAATATATATATTTTTATCAAATGATACTAGAAGTTATCGGAAATGTTGGAAACTAGGGAGCGAACGGGATAAAAATGATTAAGGAAAGATAAAAACTTGTGGCAACCATGGATCATTTTTAAATACTTTAAAAACTTTGGTCCAAAGTAGTTTTAAATACCCTAAAGACTTCTTACATACTTTGAAGATACTTTAGTCTTGTGGAATAGGAATTACACCCCCCCCCCCCTCCCGATTGTTTAACTTTTATTCGCACAGGCCTTCGATAAAAACGAACACGAAACATCGAGGGCTCTTCTGGATGATCAAAGGTCATGTCGACTATATCGACGATGAGGAAGTATTTTTAACCCATTTTGCGAAGGTTGACTGAGTTCGTGGGTGGGTATATTTCGGGAAACAGACACGAAGAATTCTACTTTTGTGAAGAAGAGAGGTGGAGAGAGAGAGAGAGAGAGAGTCACTGCATTTTTGTCGCACGGTTATCTTCACGGTGCTGCGGATCGTCATGAATGAGGACAAAAAGAATTCGCTTTCTCAATGCCCAGTCAAGAGGAGACCGAGAAAAGAGGCTCTTAGCATTGTTTATCTTTTTTTCTTCTTTATAGTTTTCTATTAACAATATTTTTATTTTTATGCCCTTCTGCCACTTTTATTTTTCATGTCTTAGTATTTTCTCTTTTCTTTTCGTCTTTCCTCTCGCTTCTTTCTTACGAAAATGTATGAGTCATTTGGGTGATTGATCGTTTCATATCCATAAGCAATTTGCCATAGCTCTAACGACGGAAAGCCATGCTGAAAATCTCTGCTGCATGATCCGCCATCTTAAGGTCATGACGAACATTACCACGTGACCCACCAGAGCGAGAGAGATAGTCGAAACGTTTTAAACAGCGATTTCTCAAGAATGAAACGTTTTTATCCAAATTGGCGACCGGGGTTCCCTGGGTGCCATCGTTCTGAATGCACACAACAAATTTCGTAACGATTGATTCAGTAGTTTAAGAGAATAGTGGTTTCAAAATTTCGAAGTGGACGGAGGCGTATTCGTCATGCTCTTAAACATTGGCACAAACTTTTCTAGCTCGTGACGTACGTATTACTTTCAAAGCAGCGTGAACAAGCTGATGTACTTCACTATTCAAGATTCACTGAACGATTTTGACGTATGCAAATGATTTATTGATGACTGACAGCGTCGAACATTCAGCGGTTGAATATCCAAGCGACTAAGAGATTACGCTCTGTTTTGCGTGATACAAGGGTCCATCAGCAGGTTCTCCTTACAAGCTCACAGTTAGCTGTTGGATCCCTTTTGCTTGTATATCTTCCGCGTACGACGTTCAATCCTGCGCAGAATCTCGGTCATGTATCTTCGACTCGGTCATGTATTCCGGTCGAGTATCTTCGTAAAGATCTTTCAGAGCTCATTCAGGCATGTTATCGGGTGGTAGTTCTCCGGAAGAGGCGGATTTCTCTTTTTGAACAGCAACGGAAGCTTTCCTATTGGCAACGATGCTGTATCTGGATTTGGAGCATCGTCTGTGGACGATAAACAATGCGGATTACAATTATCTCTATCCCTGCTACATTATCTACAGCAATTATCAGCATTTTCATTCCGATGCATTGTTAGTCGATTATCTATCAAATTTGGCATAACGAAGAGCCAGAGTGAACCACCCTCTGTTGGAACCAGCATATTGAGTCAATGAAGGAAACGATTATCCAGCGCCGGACTCAGTTGTCTCTCCAAGGATTGTGTTACAAGAGGGATAGGTTCGTTCGATGTGCGATGACGGCGTTTCCGTTTCGAGGTTCTTTTCTTCTTATTTCTACAGCATCTTCACCACAATTAGGTTCATCACACCTTGAACGGAAAATACCTTCTAGGAGCAGAATGCTTCATTTATCTTATTCCGGAAATAGTTATGGCACCGACAAGTCGCAACCACGGATGGCGCCTTGTCGTTACCTATCTGAGGTCTTCCGGGTAACAGCTGCACGATATACAACCCGGTTGAGGCTAAGTAGGTCAGCGGTTTCAGGAGCTGTTGCTATAAGCGAAATATTTATTCCTTCCAGGTAGACAGACCGAAGAGAACATTTTCCTGTTATTCTATTCCTTTTTGTTCTTCAGTTTCCGGTCAGATCGATACTCCATCGATCCGACCGGAAAGTAGAGAACGAAAAGGTCAACTTCCCCAATGGTCCACTTCCCCACACTTAAGGAAGTCCACCATTGGGAAAACCAACTTTACAGCCGATCGGTACTGTTTCACGCGGAAGACTGGCCACCGGACCAATCGCGGTGATAATAAAAAGAGATTAAAGCTCCGTCGTTACAACCATCCAGCTTGGTATTGGAGACATTTCTGCGAGAGGTGTGCAACCTCTTGGTGCACTTACCTTCACAGAGTTCGTAACTTCGATATGGACCTGCTACGCTTACTTTCCATCTGGATAGCAGCGAATGAGATCCTCCTTGAGGACCTCCCACCAACCGCGAATCTCGGGTCGTGGTTGTGGTCGTGCATCCTTCCAACTACCCTTTCCAACTGATTTTCAAAGTCTCTTCCAAAGAAGTCGATTGTAGGGGATTTGGCTTGTTCTTATGGGAACCCAATACAAATCGTTTCTTAGCAAGTATGTTACTCCGGAACACTGATGACTACTGCGAGGACGTACTATTGTGGTCCTTTAGAAGTTACGGACACGTCAAATTCTTATTATCGATACAGTCATAACTATTAATATGTAATTAATAGTTATGACTATTTGTGCTTGTCCTACTTCAAAACTCATTGCTGCTCATTTTTGGACTGTATCCGTTGTCATCATTTTAATCAAATACCAAGTTGCAGTATCTAATTTCCATGATAAAACATGAAATAAAAAAGAAAATCGAACAGGAATACTATTTGTGAAACGACATCCCATTTCCTGTAGTATTGCAGTGCAAAACCAGATTTCACGTTGCTTGGATATTCCAGCGTGAACTTCGGATCGATTTTTTTTTGGGTTCCAACCTCGATACTTTTTTTTTTAAAGCTGGGGTAAGGCGCATTCACTGCACGACACGAATGACGTTGATGCGAATAATTGGGACAATGGAAAAACCAATATTGTCAGTATCAGTAATAATAATCATCAACATTGTTACTATTATATTTCTTGAATATTTTTTAGCCTTCCACACGCGGATGTTAAAGTAATTAACGGGTGGAATAATTCGGATACTCGTTAGACCACGGGTCCCGTGGTTGGATTTCAATACCGTTGATGCAAAAGAGGCACCTACAGAAAGCAGACGTAAATGGGAGCGGAAAACGTAAAAGGGATGAACACAAATGCGGCGCGAAAGTAAAATAACCAGAACGAGTATAATTAGACCTGAGGAGCTACGAAAAGGCGTGTACCACTGTACCTCGATGCATTTTTTCTCATCACCCAACGGGTCGTTATTAAGAATGAAATAATTGCGAAAAAATAAACTTTCTATGGTTGAGAACGTAAATTTGGATTATTGGGTTGATGGCATTGGGTATGTTTCAACTGGAATGTTCTGTGCTGAATGGCCTGACTGCTGACTGAGATACCTGACCCATGTAAGACCCAATGCCTAATAAAGCCAACGTTTCAAATATCCAAAACTCCAGTCTTCAGCAATGGAAATACTGATTCAGGAAAAAATACTGGAGACTTGAGATATTTCCTGTGCACTGACCACTCGTCCAATACTCCTCGAGGGCTTTGCTTTAATTCATTTTTTCTATCCTGTAAAAAGTATCGCGTGTCCGGAAGGATTTGTATCCCATCTCGTGTTGCATATTCCTGCGCAACTGTCCGGTCCAATTTACTCTACCTTCGCATCGCAGGTGGCCCACAAAACAAATATACTCCTCGATGGTTGTGCTACAAAACAGTCACGTCAGGCAACGCCGCACTTTTTTGGATACCGTTGGGCAAGAATATCGCAAAAAAAAAATCGATCTTCGATGCACCAAATACTCGGAATAAATCTTCCAAGCGTATAGATAAGTTTCGATTGGATATATTGGCTTTCGATTGACAAAACGATCCATCACTTGGGGCTAATAGAGACGGCATTTTTCCATCAAGGAATTTAGACGTTGCATCGACGTTGTCTCTTCGCTAGTAAGAAGGACGGTACAACTTTTACGTTAATTATTGTATTTATTAAATTTTATTGAAAATTTCAAATTTTTCTGTAGGAACATGGTTTTTTTTTGAAGGACCTGGATTTCGTGGATACTTATGTACTGTTTTGACAGAACTACTTCGTTTCTTAAACTTCCATATTGTGTCTGGAAATTCCAGAAGACGTGATACATTTCTCATCAACCGCCGGAGTTTTTTTTTCTTTCTATTGTTGGTTTTTTTTACGATGATGCGTTTTATGGAAAGGTTATATATGAAAATCGTAATTTTTAATCAAATAATAAAATTAATCCTTCAGGATTTTGTGGTACGGTTCTATTCAGAATGAAAAACTTTTCATTTCGTGTTTCATGTTGTCAAAATATACATCTGTTTAAAGTAAAACGCTACATCCAATGTTTGCGCGTGTTTTGACGAAGCCTGCTCTTTGCTCTAATACCTATAGAAGAGGCACCTGGTAGATCCTCGGAAAAAACGCACATCCATCCTCCACTGGTAACTCAATCTCTCAGTTCGCCTTTCGGACTGGGCTTACAACCGGCAATGAAAAATTCGAAACGTGCTCGTCTCTGAGGCTTCAACTTCCGCCTTTGCAAACCCGCTGTTTCCTGTACCATAGTGTACTAGATTCAACCATAGAGCCGAATGTGCAGCTACAGAATACTCGTAACAACTTTTCGTTCTATTTTTTTTCCTCGTACAGCTTTGTTCCAATTTTTTATTGTATTTTATGTTGTTTTTCATTTGTTTTTATTTGTTTTTGACGCGTACTAATGTTACAAGGATTATCATTAAACGGAGCGAGAAAAATATTTAATTGGAGGCCAATTATGTATTTCTATTATACCGATTCTCGAACATTTCGATTTTTTGAATTATTACGTTATTCATTTTTCATAATTATTTCGTTAAAAGTAGAGTAATTATAAATTTCGATGATTTTTCCAAAAAAACAAAGGGAGCACATTTTTTTTTGCCTTGAATTACTTTCATTGGTCAGAACTAGTGATATTTTATCAAGGGAGGCTGACTTTTGCTATTAAGTTCTGGAGATTCTACCAATTAAACAAACAAACCCAAACCCAGGCCGAACAAAGCCAAAAAAACTCAAATAAATAAACAAACCAAAACCCCAACCGAAATCCAGATCTAACATACCCAAACAAATCCATAAAAAATGATGGGGTTTTGATGTTTGCGGAAACATGTGATAAAACGAGGCGTGGAATATCATCATTCATAACCGAATCAATGAGAAACTGTTAAAAAAAATAAATTTTGCACGTATTTGTTGGAAAAGTCACTAAAGTAAATAATTACCAAAAGTAACAACCCGTACTTTCCTAAGTTGATATATTTTACCTCCTACTTTTCAACGTTGAGAATAACCTTCCAATTAACCTTGGATTTCAAGTTCTCTTCCAAGCTCGTCTCGAATTGGAAGATCCAAAATAACTAGAATTCCGAAATATGTTTATCAGCATTTATTTTCTTCAAATCTGTACTGACGTTTATCGCAGCACCGAGAAATCAGCGTATTGCGCGGATATCTGGTACGTGCAGAATCCATTTTTTCCAGGACTGTATTCAAGGTTATGCTGATCGCGAAAATATTGTGCAGTACCCCGGAAAACATATATAGGATAGAACAGTTGCCCCAAATACGAGTATTCATTTTTCCAGATCACGGGTCCGAAGAAATTTCCATTCCGGTATAAGGCCCCATAGTTCTGAAGATTTTAGGGTTATTCGGGTGAAAAGGGGTTCCCGTGTTTGTCGTCGTACCGCTCGTATTCGAAGAACGTTTTCTTCCTTCGGATTTTCGCTCGAGGTCTCCGGATAACTTTATCCGTTGTTTCGAGGCTTGATCGATAAGTCTTGTTCTTGTAGTCGTTGACGGCAGTGTTACGGTGAACGGAATAAGCTCTACGTCGATGAGGGCGATGAAACGTTATAATTGGCGGATGGATCGTTTTCTTCCGGGTCAGGAGCTCTCGGTGTCAAATGATCTGTACGAGCGGTACTCCCCTTCCCCCCTTCTTTATTTTTCCACATTTCTCTAGCTCTCTCCCTCCCTTCTTGTGTCTTTTCTTCTTGATGTCCGCCTTTTGGTCACATGGACAAGAATTGGTTATATCCACTCCCTCCCATCACCATTTGGAAGGCTCTCAACTCCAAAGACCACATTTTCACGTGTGTGTCTTAATATCTATGTTTTTCTTCTTTCCTCCTTTTGTTTTTGTTTCGTTCTCAGCCCTCGAGTCTTGATACGCCGGTTACTTTTCTATTTGCTTTATTTTCTTCACCTTCTCCATCGGTATCCCGATTTTCTTTCAATTCGGCACCTCTGTTGAACAAAGCAAACGACTGGGATTTCTCACCCTCCGATTCCCTCGTTCTCCCTGCTTGCCCTTTACTCCCCCTCCCTTCTGCTAACCTCCATCGTATCTCCCTCCCTTTTGTCTCTTTTTCGAACGGCCACACATCGATTGATAGACGTTCTGTCTGGGCTTTACGGCTCCTGCGTCCTTGCTGGATAACACTAAGGGCTGTAAGGGCTGAACTGAGAAACCGAGAAATATAAAGAAGGAATGAGGGAAAGCTACAAAGAGAGAGAGAGAGAGAGAGAGAGAGAGACAGCAAAGGATGGAAAAGGACAAAAGAAAAGACGAGCAATCTGATTGTAAAGAACAACTAAAACCTCCGATTGTACCTCGAGGCAAAGACACCACGATTCTCTACGAAATCACTTTTTCCTTCCCTTTTTTTTTCCCTCTTTCCTTTCTTGCCTTCCTCTTCATTTCACCTTTGCAGAGCCCATTCCGTCCTTCCATTACACCCCCAGATCGTGTAGTACAACTATATACGTATCGATACAGTGATCTCTAGACCTGATCCAAGTGTACCTGTCTGGAACAAAGCAAGTTCAACTACGAGGATCTTTCGGATTGTAGAGATGTCGCATCGATGATGTAACTGGCTACTCGAAAGATTGGGTTCAGTTCATGTTTTTATGGATTCCAATCTTACCTAGACGGATGTTGTTTCCGACAGCCAACAACGAGCTGTCACGTTTGTTTCAATTTTCAATTATGCAAGCAATGCATTGATGTGGAATCACTTCGGATATCCTGCAACTCCTCCCCCCGTTGCATCACACCTATGTACTTTTCAGTTTTGTCGTGTACCAACCTCGCATGTATACCTTTGAAGAACGTTGATCGCTCTTCGTACTAATCAAGTGGTGAGACACGAGAGTCGTAAATTTTATTGAGTACTACTCCAGTGAAACCCTCGTAGATTCAATTGCACAGAGGAATGTACGAGAGCTATTGGAAAATACTTTCGCCTGTTTTTAAACACCACTGGTCTTGTTTTTGAAGGGTTAAGTTGCTGTAATAATTCGAAAATCAGAGTAATATAAAATATATATTTTTTATATCGAACAAAATCGTTGAAAAATCGGTTATACGTTCATTCGTGTGATTATTAATAAATTTCTGTTTGAAAATTAGAATAGTGACAATTATCTAGTGAATTCTAATTGTAAATAAAGAATCGCAAGGACGAGATATAAAAGCTTTTGTAAAATAAGAAGGTATCGAACAAAATCGGTGTTCCGGTGTCGAAACGTGATCGCTCAAAACCTGACAAAACTTCATTCTCGGAAAAATTGACGAAACGGTTAAAGAAGCCAAAAATATCTTCTTACTACTGATCATCCGAAGAAACTCCAGTACGTCAGCTGGAGCAGTTGGGCAAAGCGGAAGGAAAAAAGGAAACGTGAAAATGCCACAGGAGCAAAGTGCTTCAGACGATTCCCTGAATTGACAATCCACTAACCCGAACAATAAAGCATATTCACTAGTCAGCTGAAACGAGTTCAGAAGGCTAAAAGAAAAAATGAAAACTGTGACGGATACTACAAAGGCCATAGATTGCAATCCAGCAGCTGGAGCTTCACCTGATTAAAGAGAAATAAAAACGAAAATTCTACGAAGAAAAATCGCAGAGACTCCAGGCGGAGGTATTTCGTAATATCGATACTGGAAGTTTCCAAGGCGATTCCTCTAGGAACAAAGAAAAATCCCAGGATCCTGAAAAAGTTAGCTGGTCACTTTTTATTTCGTTTTTTCTTTGAGGGGTAATAGCTGAAAGAGCTGAAAATGAATGATCATATTCCTGGCGAAAAAATGATACATTTTTTATTGCCAGCTTGATAAATCACAACTGGAGGCAAACATGAGGCAATTTTGGCTTTGATGTCCAGAGACCTCTTGAGTATGAAGACTTCAAGGTGTAAACTTAAATGAGGGTTCGAATAATGCAAGTGGACTCCAAATTTGGAATAACCAAAATGTTTCAACCAAATTATGTCATCGCTACTTTAAATTTGCTGCATCGATCCGACGACTGGATTAAACTACAAACGGTACTCCGAGGGATAACCGAATACGTCACGACATCATACGCCACGATCTGTTATGGAAATAGAGTCGGTGTGCGGCTTGGCCTACCTCAACTCTCGTGATCTTAAAGTTCCTTACGGAGGGGACGAAACGTAGAAGGTCGTCATCCAAAAGCGCGCGATACCCCAGCGTGATAAAGGACCGGCGAGACTGAATAGATTACATCAAGATTCAAACGTGACACTTCAGTGTCCATATCGGTGGAGGTTTAGCAAAGTCAGTCGTTCAGGGTGCGAAAGCTGTATCCAATTTTGCATGGTTGAGGTTCACCAGAAACAGAAACAGACTCACTTTTACCAAAATGTTGGTTGCTTACGCTTAAAATATAGCTTGGACAGCTCTGGAGTTGCAGAACGGCTTCTAATGGTTCTGAGGACTGCAAGCTCCGGGTAGTTAACGAAAGCATCCAAGGGATCGTATCCAGTGAATAACGGATATCATTAATGCGCCTGTATGATACTAATGTACGCTGTCTGATCGCTGGACCTGTTTTCCGTGAGCGTTGATACGGCCTTTCGTATCGTACGGTATCCAATACAGTTCAAAGATACGACCGGATAGTCCGCTAGTGAGGACATCATGATAGTCCGGTTCCACGTGAGACGGAGTTCTGGCACTGCACACGGAAGATTACAGAATATCTTTGAACGATTGTCCGAAGGGAACTCCGACTCCATCGATGAGTGGTTTGAACTCGCGGTAGCTTCCGAAAGGGGGTGGGATCGCCAATGGCCAATTATCAAAATCATGGATGAGGATAATACTCGACGGAACGGTACCAGCGGACCCGGTATCAGAGTTCCGCGTCTGTTATTCCACGGTTTAGGTATTACCGCATGCGGAAATACTAACGTTGTTGATACGCTGCACTCATCACGGGGTGTTGCGGCTGATGTGGGATTGGGCGGGTGCGGAAGAACGAGGATTTCGATTATACGGAGCCAAAGTGCGATACACGCAGGATACATACCGGGGTGTAAAGAGAAGTAGATCGGAGAGACGCGCGTTAGGGGTACAGAGGGTTCTGGTGGGAGTGGCCACGCGGTTGGATGGTACCGTTGGTGGGGATTCCCGGAGGGTGGTGTGCCGCTGATCCCGTGGGAAGGAGAGTACCGCGAGTAAGGGTCCAGACAGAAGTGCGAGTGCAGCGGCAGGGAACGCCGGACTACGGGACTCCTCTGTAGCATTCATGGTTTTACGGGTGTGCGAGTGCCGCTATAAAACCGATGCCTAACCTCTTCCACTACCACGAACGTCATCCCGCGAGGGTGCTGGAGAAGCGCGCGCGGTGGCCACATCGTGGAGCAGCGCGTTAGGGAGGGTACGTTCGCACTACCACACTCCGGGAGACGGGCGCGCGTACTTGCCGAACGGTAGAAAGTGGTGGAAGTAAAGGACTAGGAGGACGAGCGCCAGCGAAAGAGGAAGAGAGACGCGGCAACGCGAGAGCATGAGAGGGTGGCGATTGTGCTACAGTCGCACCGCGACACCCACACGAGTGAAACCACGCGGCGGTTGTACCGATTAAGGAAAAGAAAAACTCGTGCTTGGTGGACATCGTCATTGGTGAATGTGCGTGTTTTGTTCTTCATCGGGCGAAATATATCGTCCGGTTCGATTCAGCTCGCTCCGAACCGGAAACCGCTAACCTACCGGCTGATAAAACGCCCCACCTCGGTATTCATTGATACCCTCGTCGATTCCAGACCAAATGATTTCTCGCCTCGTTCAGTGATTTTACGGCTGAGTCAAGTGCGTGGATCGTAGAAACCTATTTTGTACGACGTTTTCGTTGTCATCGATAACGGCTGACTGACTCGTCCGTGACGGTACTAACGGTTGACGGTGAAAGACACCATGCACCGTCGTCTTCGAGGACTCTACTGATACGAGTTCCAGCCGAGTCGGGTTCGCCAGTGTTCACTCTCCAAGACACGCGTCGAAACGTGAGTAACTCAACGTTTCCGAGTCTACAAAGCTTAACACTTTCCAGGCAGCGAACCTCGTTCTACGTTTACTCGACGCAAGTTCGTATCTGCTACCAACAGCGAACCGTAGTCCTTCAACTGCACTATGGAAAGTTAAAGCTTTCGTCGGGTAGAGTTTAGCGAATATACTCTCCTGATGAAAGAATCCGGAAGTGACTTCCGAGTGTCAACCTTTGTCGTTTTCCTATCGGGCCCCAGCGTTGCTCCATCCGCTGCGTGCTCTTTCGCGTTCTTAGAATTGACGATGCACACGCGGAAGTCAATTTCATTCTGGAGTAGTCCTGGAAGGATGCCAGAGCGATAACCGGCTCGCATACGCGAGGCTCCTCGTAGGGCCAACACCGTCCCAGACTACCGGTACTTGTCGTATAGCTCCGGAGACCTGTTGAAACCTCAGCCCACCCCTTTTTCACCACTTTGACGATGTTGGTCTTTGGTGTTCAGTCTTCGTTGTTGGTACAGCGTCACTCCGATTTTTAACGATACATCGGTAGTTCTCCAACCCTTGCTAAGCATGATAGAAGTTACGGAATTTTCGTCGCTACGTTGAAGACACGGCGGATTTTTCAAGTGTTCTCCGAAATGGCGATCAAATATGTCGAGGCTGATAACGATACTCGTTAATAACTTGAAGAACCTTCCGTTTTGCTTGGTCTCAAATACACTTTTGACCAATCCAAAATGGAACGAGCCAATTAATAAGCATGATCAATCAAAAGACCCCGTTCATCCTGCGTGGAAAACGATTATGCGTCACCGATCGTCCGATACAGGCAGATTTGAAGTTGCGGCCAACCACTATGTCCGATGCATCAAAGTTACGGTTACTTTCTACCCTCTATGCGTCACGCTTCATTTGATCCTCTATCGGAACCTCCAAACCGTTTATCTTTAAACTTTCGCCTCGAGCGGTGCGGTCCGAGTAAACCCTTCCTTCTTCACAGCTCTTCACTGCGCCTGGCTCCGGGCTAGGAAACTATATTGCTCGATCACTGTGCAATTTCCGACAGGAATGTAGCTTTCCACGGCAGCGTTCTCCTTTATTAACTGTCCACAGTTTATAAACGCCAACGCGATACACACGTTTATCCCTTTCAACCAGCACACCCTTCTGCCAAGAGAAATTAACCAACCCTTATTAAACTCTTCCCATCCGGTCCCACCCGCTTTCCTTTCTTATTTGTCATTTATGTCGTTTTTCACCACCGTCAAGAGGCGTTCCTCTTTTTATGGCCATTTATTTCTTCACCGTGGAAATCTTCGTTCACGAAGTTTTAGCTAGTAGCGTCATGATGCCCACGTGTGAAACCTGGCACATCCGAACGTCCATCTATATTTGTCTCATACTTGGCAAATTGAAATAACGTTGCAAAACACGAATTCAATATCGTGTTTTGTCTCTTGAGTGAATTTCTTGATGGAAACGTTTCTTTGAGGAAATAGCTAGACGCCTTTGACTCCAATAACTCTTCTGGAAACCATGATACCGCTGCAAGTAGACGCGATAATTAACCGCCAGTTTTTAATGAATCTTTTCATTCCCAACCAGTTGAACACTCGTATTGTCTCGATTGCTATATCGCTTCAAATACAAAAATAGAAAACTGAATCGATTCGGTCTAACTTCATTCCTTCAACGTTGCTGGTATTTTCGTCGCACATTTTACGTACAATAAAAATATTAATATTGCAAGCACACTTTCGATTATTCAAAAAAACCAAGCTGAAATATTGTTACCCTCAAAATTATATTTACAGTTACAAATGGAACAATACATTATTTCTGAAGGATTTCATTCTCCCATTCAGAACTCTGATTTCGTAATCTTGGATTTTATTGGATTTAAGGTAAACTTTTAAACAATATATTATTTTTCGTAAAGCATCAGCTTTTTCATTATTCATAATATTACATTTTTCAACGTCAAAAATCTACATTATTTATTAACTGCGTTACAATTTAGTAATGCAAAACATTTTCATTGCCCATTACAACGGGTAATGAAAAAGGATATCAGCATTCTTGATAATGAACAATCTCCACCGTTGCTAAAAGCTGCACCAACCAAATTCCGTTCTCTCTTGATTCCGAGAGGATTAAAAAACTATTCCCCTAGGTTGATACGAAGTCGGGATGTCTGTACAAAAAAACATTGAAGCATTCAGCCCAACTGTACGAATACGTAATGTATCCGAAATATAAATTATTCAGCCAGGAAATCTACACTAGGCTGAAGCAATCGAAGCGAAAAAGGTATCTATTTTTGAACCGGACAAAACTGATCTTTTTATCCACCGTGAGCAATTTCAGATTTTATCAAGCCAGATCTGGTATAGTAGAAAATCGTGGGATCGGGTTCTGGAAAAAGCCAACCTTTACTTATGTTTCGATACCCCAATAACGTCAGGAATGAATAACAGCTGACGTTCGGTATGAATCAAAGGGATAGGTCAGGATGACACGTTGGAACACGCGATGGTTATTCTCCAGTTGGAAGATGAAAGGAAAGACGAAGAAAAAAAGTGGGAGAAAGAGGGAAATAAAACTATGCTCATTGATTGATTGTCGATGAGAGGGTATCCAGAGTGCGTTAACCGATACGCTACCACCGATACCACCTCGATCGACCGTTCGGCCCGTTTCAACGTTCCTCGTTCCTCTTCACGTCACCCTCTTCCTCGTTATACCCATTGTTCTACCTCTCACTCGATATCCACTCTCGCTACTTTTACATCGCGATTCCATTGATGTGCTCTTGGTTTTTAATGGTAGCTAGCTCCGAGTTCAAACCCGCTTGAGGCCCCTTCCTTTAAATTGCCCGCTGATGGATTTGTATATTGACCGTTCAATTTTCGATGTTGCTACCAATTCTCGACATTCATGGCCGCGCCTCTACCGTGCTCTCTTTCCTTTCGCCTCGATTGTCCTTCATCGCTGAATGGATTTCTTTTTGAATATTCTTTTCTTCTTTTTTTTTTTTTGGTTTTTCTTTTTCTGGTGAAGCTTTCGCGGAGTTGCGTGGGGGTTCGTGGTACCGCGAATGACGGAATCCATTCTTTGATCCTCTTTGTTTCGTCATCAGAGGCTCCAAATGTTTGTCATTGAGAGAACATTCCTCTGAATGTATCGCATCGCTGGCATTAAAATACTCCGGGGAATTTAGGGTTTGCAACGTATTCTCTTTCATCCTGTATCACTTTGTTTATTATTATTACATATTCTTCTTTATTATGCTGTTGCAAGCTTTCCCTCATCCCCTTTCGTCCTCTCTTATCAGCACAAACTTGTCACTTTCGTATTCGTTCCTCAGTACTCGGTTTCTTCAACGAATAATACCGCTCGTTATTTTTTTCGAAACGTATTTATTTATTCATCAATATCTATTTTGTCACTTTCAAAGTAATCCACCTCAGATGTATAATCCTCCTCATTTTTTTTTACCGATTTTTCCAATCCTCAAAGAACTTCTGATATGTGCTTTTTGATATGGCCTCGAACTATTCCAGCGATGCGGTCTTTGTCTCCTCAATCGTTGCAAATCTTGATCCTTTCATGCCTCTTTTCAGTTTTCCGAATGGAAAAAAATCCCAGCGGGTTAAATCCGATAAATAAGCTACCTGAGGCATTATTACGATACTGCATTTCACCAAAACGATCACGGACATGCAACGATGTGTAAACTGGTGCATTATCGTTTTTTTACAGTTAAACAATAGCTGAGCACAACAAAACACGATTAACCTTTTATGTCCATCAAAAAGAAACTGAATATACGAAATGGCTGATAACGTCAACATATTTTGAGGACATAAGTACCAACATAACAAAACTCAAAAAAAAGAGGGCACGTAGACTACGTGATCTGAAAAGACACCTTATTTTGTTTAACAAACGATATTATAATTTTTAATAACTATTGAAAGAATATATTCAAGTTAATACGATACAGCGAAATCGTGAGCAATGTTTAAAAAAAAAATACTTTTTTAATAAAAGTCATTCAATTTTGACTCGAAAGCTACAGTTATTTTTAATTTGTTATTTTATTAAAATAGACTGTAGTTTTTTAAACTACAATTTATTTCAATTTGTTATTTTAATGCTACAGTTATTTTTTATTTGTTATTTTATTAAAATACACTGTAGTTTTTTAAATTACAATTTATTTCAATTTGTTATTTTAATGCTACAGTTATTTTTAATTTGTTATTTTATTAAAATAGACTGTAGTTTTTTAAACTACAATTTACTTCAATTTGTTATTTTTAATGCTGCAATTATATTTAATTTGTTATTTTTAAACCCTTTTCCATATGTTGGGTTTGCCTCTTTAATTTGAGTTGCCTCAAGAGACAAATGACATTTTTTTTTCTTTTCAATTTTACAGCAGGCTAACCCTTTAAAGAGAAGAAAAAGAAACAGACCGGGGTGACAAAAGTGACTCGTAAGAGCTACCCCACTTTGTCCTTCCTTCGGTCTTCATGCTAAACTTCCTCTCTGGATTATTGCCAATGAATGCTCGAGCGGGAGGAGAAGCTCACAACCTGTTGATAATCCAGCTTGAATACTTTTTTATGCGTCTTACGTGTTCTGGGTTGTTCACCGCGCTCTCATATTAGTCCCACCCCTAGCCGAGAGTGCACCCTCCAGCTTCAATCTCTACTTGCCCTTATTCGCCTCCGGAAGCCAATTTTTTTTCCCCCTCGGATTATTAAGAGCATTGAAAATTTATGAAAATCGTTTCGCGTCTTAGGGTTATTTAAATTCAAAGGCTTGTTTTTATATTAAACTACCGTTTTATAATCACGTGCCAAAGGATAATGAGTTTATTATAATGAATATTTGATTAAACTGATTTTAAAAATTGTCAACGTCATCGTTTATTTATTATTATTTTTTTTTTCATTTTTTAATTTTTACTGGGTGTTCGGAAATTCGTTACATTTTTTGGAAGGGGTATAAAGCGTACGATTAGGGTGGTGATAAAAAAGGTCACATGATACACTCTACAAAAACTGATATTTTTTCAGTAATTAAAGATTCAATATTTTTGTTATTATAAAACTAATTTTCAAAAATATTAGGTCGTTCTGATTAATACTCAAATATTTTATGACAGTTAAAAAATCAAAAACTTTTTTGGGATACGAAACGAATTGCAGAAATTTTCTGTTTTTTTGTTATTCACAAAAAATCACAAGCTACTTAAAAAACAATTAATCCTATTTACAGAAATGTTAATAGTTTTAAAAAATGTTTGTTTGGGTTGTGTACAAATTATTTCAATAACATTTTTTCAAAAACTTACTGATGGGCTGGCAAAAATAGATTATTAAATAATGAAGTAATATCGTGAGTAGTTAAATATTTATAGGAGAAGATTTTAGCTGTGATTAAATGGCACGATGTTTTTTCATAAATTCAAGACGACCTTCCATAATAATCAGGATGCTTCGTAACCACGACGATGTGTTATTAAAAAATGTAATTCAAGGTATTATGCAAATTCTGACTTAATGAATGGATTATTATTTTATTAAAAAATATAATTCCTTACATTTTCAAGTACTTCGGAGATATTAAAATGATAAAAATAATGATGATGAATAATTAAAATTCTTTAAAATTGGAGGCATTATATTTTTTAATAAAACAATAATACATTAATTATATCAGATTTTTTAAATAAAATTATGTGAACGTATCAATGAAATATCAAAATTCATAAGTTTTTGTTGTTGTACAGTTGGACCAGATCTACAGTGACTGACAAAATCTAAGGTCAAGCAAATGCCCGTGTCGTCAATTTTTAGTTCAATTATTTTCGAAAGCATAAAATTAACAATTACAAGTATTAATTTATCACTGAATTAGCTATGTGTAAGGTTAAATATTTATGACTTAATGTCGACTGTTAAATCCACGATTCCTCCATTTCGGACTCACTTTTTGTCTGACGGTCCATCCAGTAATACCTCAATTTAATTTAATTCATTTCATTCAGTCTTCGGGATAAAATACATTAAATTACCAAAATGCTTTAATATTATCGGTTTTATTCAGGATATTGTATGACCTCATTTACTGCAAATGAGTTCTACTCTTATCCCTTAGCAATAATGCAACGAATTAATTATGACCCTGTATTAAAAAGTATATACATATTGTAATTTTTCAAATATAGACATCTAAAAATAATAGACGTTTAAATATTTATTAAACAATATAAATGTAAAAAAAAAACAATTAAAATTAAAATAAATTAATAAATACGTGCAAACAAAATTGTATAATAACTAAAAAAAACGATAACAAAATGAAAACCCTATTATCACTAAAACAATTACTATATTTTGTAATTTCGAATTTTCACGCACGCTGAGAAATAATTACAGGCAAAAAAAATAACTCCTCAATGACGACCAATTAATTAAACAAAGAATTCGAAAAAATTGGCAACTTTTTTGCTTCTATAAAAAATAATACATTTCTTTCCAGCTGCCATAATCGACGCGAAAAATTATTTGTAAAATCGAGTTTCCGATGTTTTTGTAGATTATGAAAAAAAGAAAAATTTTTTTACAACGCTCCGAACGGTAATTATACCGAGAGGGAGAGCAATTTTTAAAAACGACTTCTTTCCCCAGCTTGGATATTTTATTTTTCACGTTTCGCCTCAATATCGGTTCGATGCATTCGCATTATTCTCTCTCGTACTGGTTTAAAGCCCTCAACGGGCGCCCTCTCAGGTCGTTTTTTTGGGATTTGGCGAACGTCGAACCGGGGTGAGTTTCCACATAGAGGCGGTGTGCTTTATTGCAAAAAGTCCCAAAGCGCAGCAGATGTTACGAGTTCTTGTCGTGTCGCCGCACGCTTTTTGCTACACCTCTCTTTCTCTCTCGCTCGGTTCTCTCTCTCTGCCGTGGCTTCGTGCGGTGTTCATCCCCGCTATCCGCTATGAAATTTCATTTGAAATGGAAATACAATGATACCCCTATCGTTTCGGTCAACGCCGCAGTTCCGTCTACGACGTAAATTATACCGGGTCAAAAATTCAATACGCTGTGCACACACGTCACGAATCTGCGAATTTGTCTCTACCCATTCCTATTTCCAAACACGTCGTTCAAATTGTTTTCGTAGTGTTTGTTCGCGGGATAAAATGTTGAACTTTTCGGATTGCTGGAAGATTTTGAGCAACATTAAAAAAAAATATATATATATATATATATATGTTCTTGAGGTAAAACTAGACAGGTATTAATAATAAGGAATTGAGGTAATTAGGGTATTACTGAATATATAATAATAAAATCGGAAAATTCTTTCAAATTTTCGGTGTAATAGTTATTCATAAAATAACATTTATATGTAATGTATGATTATAATATATTATATATTTAATATATTATAATTATACATTACATATAAATATTATTTTATGAATAACTATTACACCGAAAATTTTAAAGAATTTTGCCCTGTGCTTATATTATTATTATATTATAATATAATAATAATAATAATAATAATATAAGCACAGGGCAAAATTCTTTAAAATTTGCTTTAAAAATTCTTTAAATATAACTTTTCGACCCCCAAAAGAGTGCAATGATCGTTCAAAGATCGATGTTCCATTCGATAGTTCAATAACAATAATACGGATATTATTTAACAATTTTACTTTCTTCCAGAAAAATAAAAATAAAAATATTTAAAAAACATATCAGTAAACCCAAACAAACCCAAACAAAACAAGGTTGCACTATATCATATCCTCGAATAATTGGAAACAAATACAATTAAAAAATAGTACATTTTTTGTCGAACAAATGAGTATTTAGGTGACTGTGACTGTATTTAAATCTGAGCAAAGCATCGATTCTCATTATCTCGCACGCTCGTTTGTGTGGTATTGTTACGCGAACGTTTCAATAAACGTTAGTACGTGTTCGTGCGGTGAGGACTTCTTATCGGTATTATTTAAATTTAATGAATAATTGGCCAGAAAATTTGCCAAATCGTCGAAAATTATCGTGCGAATGAGTCATTAGGGAACTGTATATACATATATAAATACATTACAGAACAAAAATTCTCAAATATGTCATTCTAATCAAACGTTTTTATAAAAGACAGCAAATATTTTAGGGAACCTTACATATATATAATAAAAATAACATTTGTTTTAATTTCTCTATTACGTGTCGTATTTCAATTTTATTCGCGATTAAATAAACATTCAAAAGTATTGCGATTCGGTAACTGAGAAATTCAGTTACCGAATTCAGTTACCAAACAGACCCAAACAAACCCAAACAAACTCAAACATTTGTTTTAAATCCTCTCTTACGTGTCGTATTTAAATGTTATTCGCGATTAAATAAACATTCGCAAGCGTTGCGATTCGGTAACTGAGAAATTCAGTTACCGAATTCAGTTACTAAACAAACCCAAACAAACCCAAATATTTGTTTCAATTCCTCTCTTACGTGTCGTATTTAAATGTTATTCGCGATTAAATAAACATTCGCAAGCGTTGCGATTCGGTAACTAAAAAATTCAATTACCAAATTCGGTTACCAATCAAACCCAAACAAACCCAAACATTTGTTCGAATTCCTCTCCCACCCGTCATATTTCAACTAGATTCGCGATCCAATAAGTATTCGAAAGCGTTGCGATTGGATAACTGAAAAATTCAATTACCAAACAAACCCAATCAAACCCAATCAAACCCAAGCAAACCCAAACGAACCCAAACATCTGTTTTAATTCCTCTCGCACCCGTCATATTTCAACTCGATTCGCGATCCAATAAACATTCGAAAGCGTTGCGATTCGGTACCTGAGAAATTCAGGAAAATTCTTTATTGGGTTTGTTTGGGTTTGTTTGGGTTTAAAAGGAAAATTCTTTATTGGGAGAAGAAAGTGTCCGACATCTCGTGGTTTTTTTTTTGACGTTCTTTTCGTTACGCCGATGCGATTAAACGAGAAAGGAATGTATTATTATTATTATTACTATTACTATTATTATTATTATTATTATTTTTTATTCATCCACCGTGACACGATCATTATCATTCGTTTCTGCGAACGAAATATGAAATTGAGGGTGAGCGTGACCTCGACACATTGTCGGAGCTGGAATCGGCGCGGGAGTGCTCGTTTTATTCACCTCACACTGACCCGGTCCACATATTCAGGGAGGTCCGGGAATAGCAAGTGTCGCATTTTCGCTTGTGTGAGCCTCACCCATAGAAAGAGGCATCAAGGATGAGGCTGGGCTCGAGTAGTCATGGAGCGTGTGTGGGCGGGCAGACGGAGCTCCGGACACAATGCGAAACCTACTTGCCGGGCATACAAGAAAGAAAAAGAGGGAAAAAGAGGGAGAGAGGGAGAGAGGGAGGGCGAAAAAGACGAACGCCCGAATAATGGAATTTATTCCGTCAGAAAAGTCACGGGCATCTCCAATGTGAATTCGCTGTATCGCTCCCCCCCCCCCCCCTCCCTCGCCAACCCCCTCCTGGAATAGATTTGTCGCGATCTCTTGGCCTTTCTTTTTCTTATTTATTTTTCACTTATTGGATTTACTCTTTTTTTTGGCCCGAGTAATCGTTCGGTTTTTACACGGCCAAAATTACGACTGACTAGGGATTCAATATTCGTTTAATATTGGAAAACCAAAAATTTTCGTACGTTTGGTTTAATTCTTTATGCTTAAAGGGAGAAACGGATTTTCGTAAAATTTTGTTTCGAGATTGATTATATTATGGATTAAGACGTAAGGTATTTTTTTATTTAAAATATATGTCGTGCATTCGTTATATTTTTTATTTATTTTTGTATAATAGATTTCCATAGAAAAATGAATTTGTTTTTTATGAATATTTGTCAAAAATGGTTTTATCAAATATGTTATTTATATATAAATATATTTATTTATCTTCTTTTTTTTTAAATATTTATATATATATATATATATATAAATATATTTATTTCCTCCTTTTATTTAAATATTTATATTTAAAAATCCTGCCTAACTCGACGACTCATCAACACCCAACCTAAAACCTTGGACCTAGAAAGATAAAACTATCCTCAGAGATTTCCTTCCGCGTGTAGATAAGAAATACGAAAGGAGATTTTGAAATTCAACCCCTAAAGGGATAAAATGGGGGTTCGAAGTTTGTACGAAGAAATAATATTAAATGGACATTGATACTCGAAACTTTGCAAAAGTGCTCCTGAAAACATATAAGCAATCATGAATTACGAGATTTAAAAAAAAATAAATAAATAAATAAAACAATTCCCGAGGGCTTGAAAATAACCTAAAAAATGTGTACGTTTTCATATACGGTGTGTCGCCTAAATTATTAATCATAGTAGACAATTATCGTTTCTAAATACTAGTTTATTAAAAAAATCAATAATTCTGTAAGACCAAAAATTCGCAACGCGATATATACAGATATACAAATAAACAGTAATCGATAAATTCGTTCAGAACTAACTTTTTTTTTTCGACGGCGTCCAGTACCGTTAAAAAAAAAAATTCGTTTATTTTCTATCGGGACCGTTCTCTCACTATATCTCGAAAGTTCCTCCTAAATATCAGTAGCTTCCGGCGAAAAACGAGGTTTCTTTTTTTTTTTTTGGTTTTTTTTCTTCCCTTTTTTTTTGTTTTATTTTTACAGTGGAAAAACCTCTAAAATCTTGAAAATGATTTCTCGCTGCAGCGTCGAGCTGGAACAGGTCGGAGGTGGGGCTTAAGTGTTGCGGAGCGTTAGAGGAGTCGGCGAGGAGGCCTCCGGTGAATCGGGAGTTCGTTCACACATTTTAACGTCGATCCTACACGTAATACAGTTTCACACAGAGGACTATCCATGGATCGACAGGTGGTGGAGTTGTGTACCCGAAAGGCACTCTTCTATGCACGGCAGCACTCTCGCGTCTCTACGAGATGCGTGGCAATTTAGATTCTCTCGATTGGTGCGGGTACGCGCGCCGATTCAAGCCTCCTGCACTCCGAGGATTTACCGGTGCATGTACAACGCGTCCAAATACACGTATAAGCCGACACGTACACATTCATATATTTATATATATGCGGGACTTAGAAACACTTGGCCAGAAGCACTTTGCAGAGTTCATAACGCAGTTCCGATTTTATAACTGCGTTATGGAATTCTTCATTTTTATTTTTATTTATTATTTTATTTTTATTTATTATCTTTATTTATTATTTTATTTTTATTATTATTTATTTTATTTATTATTTTATTTTTATGATTATTTATTTTATTTATTATTTTTATTTATTATTTTTATTTACTTTTATTTTATTTATATAAAAATTATCACTTCTTCATGTGACATTTTTGACAATTTTCCTCAAAATGTTGGCTTTGTCAAAATCCCTCGCGTGGGCATTAGGGACTTTTCGTCGTAGAAGTCGATCAAAATTGATTAATTAAATTGAAAAATAATTACTTTGCGATTCAACATTTCCGGTTGACTTACGAAAAAATTAAATTAAATTAAATTAAATATACCGACCGAAAAGGGTTAAAACTAGGGCTTTATTATTCACTGGGCCTCACATGGGTCAGGTACCTTACTCAGTCGTACATTAAGGACGATAATTTTTTTTAACTAAATTTTAAACTTTGCTTCATCGGTGAAAATAAATTTTTTCATTTAGAGAAAATTTCTCAATTTCGGACTGGATTAATTTTACGAAAACACGTTCGTGTCCTCAAATTTTCGCGTATACAATTTAAATCCTCGTAAATCTGTACGATGAGACAAGGTCGATCAAAAGAAAAGAAAATCCATGACAGCGAAGTAACAAAATTCCACGATGACGGTTAAGTTTTCGGAAGCGCATTGAAAATTGTTGAAAACTGCACGAACAGAGATTTTGTTTCGTGATGGAACGTAGATGGGAGGGGAAGAGAAGATTCTAAGCCAGAGCGCTCGATCCATTAACGGGCTTCGGCATGAAATACATTTTCAACCATCTGTTTCCTCACGAAGATTTGTTTTCGCAAAAAAGCTGGCGAACATTCGGTAGGCGAGAAAAAGGGGCAATATCCGGATGGGTAAACGCTCGGTCAATCGGCCCGAAAATAACCGCCGTAAGCTGGTTTTGCAAATTTTTTTTACGTTCTCGAATCAAATGCGACAAAGAGTCAAAGCTGTGTCACATCCGACAGTGAAAACAGCGAACCATTTTTTGGTCCATTTTTAATGTTTATATAATAAACATTAAAAATGGACATGGTCCATTTTTAATGTTTATTATTAGTTGAGCCAAAATTTTCTCGATCGAAATATTAATTTTTTTACATCGTTCATTCAATATTTGTTGGTTCGCTGTTTTCACTGTCGGATGAACTGCTCTGTCAATAAGCAGCGTTGTAAATAGCATTCATTCCGAGTCCCATTATTGATCAATAACTATATTTCCCAAAAAATCTTTTCATTTTTATCTGAAAATCGAAAAAATGATTTTTATTCCGTCGCAGTAAGACTCGAAGAGCCTGAAAAAAATTGCACCAAGCAGTGCACAAATGTGATCAGCTTTTGCCGAAAGAAATCTAAATTTCCATGCCAAATCCGGTCTGTTATATTTTCTCCAAAAAAAAAAAAAAGGAGGAACTCGTAGCGAAATATCAAGCAAAGGATCGAACGCGAGTCATTCGAGAGTAGAGATGTCCATTTGTACAATGCTTGGAGCGAGTACGCTCGATTGTCAAAGAAGCAGCCGTTAATCAAGCATGCACGCTATGCGCCAATGTGACGCTTGAAACTCGGTCGATATTGATAAAAGCCAGCGTCAGTCAACGGTAAGCCCTGTGATCAACTATACTGTCATCACACTGAAATAGATGGAACTGAATCGATTTTTGGTACTACCTGCCGTCCCCGTTCAACCCCCTCCCCTGTCGTCCATTCTTGTACGCATTGCCGTTGAAAGATTGGCGCGCCCTCTCAAGGATAGTCAGCGAAACGTCACGTGACAAAGAGCTGACACGGATGGCCATTTTGTTGAAATCGTCGTCGCCATGGCTAGTGAAGTGTGAATTCATTGTTTAAAAGGCTGGAAAATTGTGATAAATAAACGACCCGATGCTGGACGAATCAGATATCCAATATATGCGTTTACTCGTTCATTCGTTTAAAGCTGTTGTTACCAGCATCAATTTCGTAAGGTTGTGTTATGCACGCTGCCATAACGTTTTCTATTCCATTAGGCTTTTTTTTTCAATGTTGTTTCGTTTGGGTTTGGTTTTGTTTGGTTGGTCCTGTTCTGATGGCTGTTTACAGCGTTGGATCTTTTCTGCGCCATCAGCTACGACTGACAGTTTGGTTCAGTCTGGAATATCGACGCTTGACACTCACTGCTGGATCACAAGTCTTAGTCGATTGTCCACCAACCGTTGTGCATCAGCGTTTGTTGATTTTTTATTTTTGATAACCCTATCGTTGGTTTTATTCAGAATCATTGTTGCTCGTGATCAATAGGGGTTGAGCAGTCATAAAAATGAATGACATTTATAGATTTATCGAAAAAAAGGAAACGAATATTGTTATTGTTGATACATAATGACAGGAGATTAAAATGGTAAAAGCTGGTTAATTAATTAAATGTATGAATGTTAATTAATTAAATGTTAATCATATAAAATAAACGTTCGAGCTGATTCTTTCTTCAGATATTCAAAAATCGTTACGAATAATATAATTTTGAAGAAAAAAAAAAAACGGTTACAATTTATTTAGTCGTTTTATCATTATTGTCACAAGTGGATATTCAATTTGCGGTTCTTGTAACACGTTTGGATTTTCCATTTAATTTGTGTTACTCAACGTTGACGAACGAATTTTTATTTATTTTTGTAATAAAATAAAAATGTTATAACAAAATTTTATTTTATTAATTTCGCTCATCAAATGAAAGTTTCAAAGGGATATTTCCAGTTTGTTTGGGTTCGTTGGGACGAATATTTTTCAAAGAATAACGTTGCCAAATTTTTGAAAGGAACATCGAGTTCTAGTTACTTTTGAAAGATTTAGGACGTTGAAATTTCAAACTCTCTGTTCGCTTTCATCAAGTTCTGTGAATCAATCAGCACTGAAGAGTTGTAGGTCTTCATAATTAATTGGCTGGAATAACAGTCTACTGATTATACTCCCGAAACAGCTGTCAATAAAGAAAATTGCTGTGTTAAACGTGGACCCGGTGTGTACGTAGAAATTGCCAACGAGAAGCAACCAATCAGGTTCACCGCATCGAAAGCCACTAATCAGCTTATCAATTATTAATAACGCGGCCCCTTTATTTGCGACGTGCTGCAGCAGCGAAATGGCCACGTTGTTGAAATTAACCGGCGTATTTTATCGCTCGTGGAAAGGGACAGGACCACGATAAAATTAAACCTGATTGGGAAAAGAATCAAAATTAGTACGGTCGAAAAGTAGGTTCGTTGCTTTCGCTCGCTTCTTCAATGGGATGTGTTACTTCTTCCAATTACCATCGTACGATCAATGATTTTTTATCACGATCGTAGAAAGGGGCCGCGCTAACTACTCGAATGATTTATAAATTTGTACAATATACCATCTGCATTAGGGATGAAAATACATATTTTACGAATTTCGTTAATTTTTTATATCGCAAATGCCAGCGCTCTTGGAGCGTTCGATTGAGCTCAGCGCTCTCTGGCGGACTAGTTCAATCTTTGCATTCGTTAGTTCGTAGTCCGAGAAAGAATCATCAAAATTTGTCGTTCTTTTCAATTTTAGATTTCACATAATAATTTTGTGAGGATAATATTAAGCAAAATTAGTTGTATGTTTATAACCATTGATTTATGTTTTAAAGTGAGAACCTTCAACCTTCAATTTTTTTCTAAATTAAAAAAAAAAAGCAGCTAAGTTCAGATTTCGCCAAAAACATTCAAAATATAATTATATTTAATTTTTCTTCCCCTATTAAAATTACGTATGTCGTTCAAACTTATATCGATTTTTTGGAATAAGTAATTTAAAAAACATGATAAAATATAATCTTCCAAATTGTCTTTGGCCTGATCAAAGGTGACCCTCGACGTAACGTAAATTACCAAAGCGTTGCATTATTTTCAAACCACAAATTAAAAAAAAAAAAATAAAAACTCAAACACTATTTTCATTCCATCGTTAAAACGACATCGCGGAATTCTCCAATCCCAGATTAATTCCATCGGTGAGAAAAACCGCACAAATCAATAAAACGAAAAAATAAATAAATAAAACTCGAAACGATCTTTCCTTACGAACTAACGAGTGCAGCAAAAAAAAAAAAAAAAAAACAACGAAAAAAATTATTAATCCGAAGCTCGAAACGTTTCGACGAGATTTTTTCTTTCGCCATAACAAGTACCGGGCAAATAAAAGAAAGGGAACAAAAACGAGGAATTATGACAATCTATACGTTCGCACTGTTGAGCCAACGAAGTGACAAGAGGCCGCAAAAAATATGGTGCACTAAATCGTTCTGTATGCACTGCATTAGGTTATGTATACGTAAACGTGTTGAGTATGCTTATATATATTTATATAAACAATCCCTTTAGTCACGATCAGTCCACGCTTGTGTGCGCACGCGTATCCCTTTCCTCTTTTTTTTCTCTCATCCTTTCGCACCCTTTTCGTATTTTCCTTCCATACCTACGCCTCTTCCTCGCCTCTGGTGACTCTCCCAGCCCATCCCCCTTTGCCACTCTTGCTGGTCCGCAGTGGACACGAGTGCTCCGGCATCCGTGCTTGTATATTTATTGCGATAGGTTTCGGTGCAAAATACCGTGTTCCCGCCGAATTTATTGTCGTTGGCTGCACAAATATTCCGCGTCCTCATCGGTCCTCCTCTGTGAGTATTTGTATATTCGTCCATTTGTGTGCGTCTGTGTCTGTTTTTTTATTTTTATTTTTTTTGTTTTTGCATTTCATAATTCTCCAACACCATCGTGCGTTTTTATTATTTTTATTACGCACGTCACGCTCTTTACTTTTTTCTTTATCGTTTTTATTTTTGCACCATTTGAGGTTCCGTAGAAAAACGAGGGTGGCTCCATTTATGGCGTCGTCGATTAATTCATCGTACCACTCGTAGAAACAAGATTTTTTTTTTTTCGGACTTTTCCTTTTGCAAAATTAAATAATATTTTACCGCCTGAATAACACGGCGAATGAGATAATAAAAAAAAAAAAAAATCACCTTCGTTTGACCTCGGTGTTTTTGAGGCCAAGGATGAAGGAATTATTAAGATAATACTCGAAGATTTTTTTCAACGATTGTTACGAGTTACTGGATGCGGAAAATAGGTAATTTTATATGTTTTCTACAACGTTGGTGACGAAACTGATGCAGCGTGGATTTTTCGAACATCGACCAGCTTCAATTTTGGAACTCGCCCAATGTTATTTATTAAGATTAGGCCGGGGTTTATTTAGACATTTACCGAATTAAAATTCGATACGAAAGCCAAACGTTGGCCAAAGATCGAAAGAATTTTTTGTATGTCGTATCAGTTACATAAGTGCTTTTTAAATTTATTTGAATTAATTGTATGTAGTTGTAAAGATATGATATTTATCGTTTTTTGAATTTTATTGGACTTTTCTTTACATAGATTAAACATGAGTACATATTTTTAGTAATAAAAATATTAAGGTACAACTTTATAATTGATAAATATTCTTTTGAAGACGATGAATGTAAAGATTTAATTTGAATAAATTTAAAAAAAATTATTGAATAACAACAGAATTATCCACCATTTTTATTGTTGTTATTCATTCATTCCTGTCGACCTGCTTCGCGAATACTTGCGCCCGCCAACGACTGGCTATCGATGAAACTTTCAGCGGCTCGGCGCTATCGGAAATTTTTTATCCAGAAAGTCTAAAACGTAAAAGTATCAGTTTTTACAGTGTTATTTAAATATTTTAATGAAAATACAGGATACAAAATATCTTCAAGATACCATTAACGTATTGGAATCTCGTTTCGAAATGCACAATTATTATCGCTATTCGTAAATGAAATCGTATTCCTTGTAAATATTTACTCAGCAACCCTCTTAAGGGAATGACGAATGCGTTCCTAGCCACATCGAAATTTTTAAATGAAATTTCTCCCATACTGTTCAACCGCTTGGAATAAAATTTATTGTGTGTACGCAGGACACTTGCTTTAAAGCTTTGTTTCATTTATTTTGATGAAGAAATGGCGGAGAAATTGGTTTTTGAAATTTTTCACACAAATGTGACTAAAATGTACCACCAGAGATCAAAATCGTGCAGGGAAAAATGTCCAAAAAATACTATAGAAAATTGTTTTGCATTTTCCCCGTCTAATTTTGTACTTTCGACGAAAACTCGGGCATTTTCGTAATCAGCAGAAAATTTCCGATTAAATAGACCCTTTTAAAAGTTTAAAAACGGAAAAAAATATTTTCCGTCTTCCCCGGCCATCCTTTCCGGAATCTCAAAAATCACGATATTTCAAAAGGTCGTACAGTGGGCTTCTTATATGCTATGGAGATTCATTGGGGGAGTTTGGAAAAGGTTTTTGCCTAACTTAAATAATGGCGTTGGATTCGTATCGATACCTCGTATAGTTTTCCCGGAATGTCCACTTGAAAAATCGGAAAAAAAGAGGCAAAGGGGTATGTATGGAAAAATT